>JALPQI010004834.1:0-52229 GCA_025490895.1 Thaumatotibia leucotreta
TTAGACAAGGCTGTCTCGAAGTCGAGCTCGTTGACGAACGCAGCGTCGAATATGTGAATAAGAGAATAGCATAACAGAAATGTGGGAGGATGTGTTTCCATACAAATGACACCTCGCTCGACTCATTATTAGGTTGTCATTTGTATGGAAACACATCCTTGCACAACTCTGGTGGAAACGCAGCCATTAGGCCAATTTCTTGTGTGTGAATCGCTGCGTTAGGCTGCGTTAGACGCTTGCGATCAACGCAATGGGTTTGTCACGTCTGCGTTAGGTTTGCAAATTCCTTCAAAATGAAATGCGTGCGTGCGGCTGCAACTAACGCACACAAAAACCGCGCGCTTTACTACACCTACGTTTCTGAGCAGACATCGCAAACTGCGATCGAAATCCATTGAAGTACTTACTAGAGTTGTTACTGAGTCAAGTCAAAGTCAAAAATTATTTATTGAGTAGGCTTAGCAACAAGCACTTTCGAATCGTCAGTTATGCTACTTATACATTTACATGGCGGAATGTGTTTATTTATCATTAATATTATTAAAGTATTAAATTACACTTATCAATGTCTAGGTAACCTAGACACTGATAAATGTAATCTATGATTTTAAACGGAAACTTCTTGGAATTGGTAAATATATTGTCTATAGATTTATGAGAGTACCTACATTATGTTCTTGTCATGATTGTCAATGTGACTCCGTCAAGTACTGGTTTTGTTTGATTATTTTTACATCTTTTAATACTTTTGGAACAATAATTAATTTTAAATAACAATGGAGCAAGTGAAAAAAAAAATCTAAGAAAAAGATATATCGATTTTGTGTAGGTACATATTGTAATAAAAATCTAAAACCAATAAAATTTATTTTAGAAAGCCACATCAAAAGCATGGTTCTTACCATGTAAAAAAAGAAACAAATTGTGCAATGTATCTGGATAAATTCGTTAAGTTACACGACTGTGTCAAAATTGATATTTCTTTTAATTATTTTGTTCCTAAGAAACGAAGTAATATTTTTCGATCTCGATGAAAATCTTCGGTTTGCGGGTTTACAATCAATTAAGTTTTTTTTCAGAAAATAGCGATGCTGATTATATTGTTTGCGTTGTTTCGCCATAAGAAAATTATTACTCACTATCAAAAGTGAAAAATTTGGAGAGTTTTGAATAAAAACTGTAAATACAATACAAAAATGTAAATAGGACCCGTATGCTCACCGTTTCGCCGCCTGCGCACACCGTACCGGCAACGTTGCGTGCCATGCACGTAGCGTGTCGGGGCCGGCAAAATATTCTCGCCGACAATTATTGTCTGTCCGTGCATGGCACGCGACGGTGTTGGCCGGCGACGGAACGTCCTAGTGGGCATAGTCTCATACTTTTCCATACAAAGAATATTTTTTGTCTGATACGTTCATGCTACGGTCATGGTATGCTACGGTCTAGTGGGCAGAGACCTTTAAGGTGCATTCAGACCAAACAAGCATTCGCTATTCTAACCCCCTACTCTACAAAATTCGATCGTTACACAAAACGTGATTCGTTAATTTCGTAGAGTGGGGAATAGAATAGCGAATGCTCGTTTGGTCTGAATGCACCTTTAGGCCCCCAGCAAGAGATTTCTATAAAAGAAAAAAGTTAAAAGCTACACTGCACCTTACTATGTTGCATACTAGTCAACACCGGATGCAACGAGTGCAATGTACTGCAACTTATGGTTAAGTACCATCGCCCATTAGCTATGTATTGGTAAATCTTATGCCTTCTGAGATAAAGTTCACCAATGTTGTTGCTGTTTGTACTAATCTGCATAGCAAGTTTTAATACGTAATGCCTGCTTAACAAGTTTTATGTTTTATGACGTATAACTTAACTCCTGGAGTACCTAGTAATAGTAACAGATCTGACACAATCCATTTGGAGTAGGTATAACTTAAAATAATTGCCGCGTGGTGACGGCAGCAAGAATACATTTGTCACCACCCCAACTCCTCCTGCGGGTGTCGTAAGAGTCGACTAAGGGATTGAAGTGTCTGTCACTGAGCATTATTTGATGAAAGATTGATGATGGGCAGCAGCGTCCTAATAGTGGACACAATGTGATCGCCAATCCGCTTGCCCAGCGTGGCGATTATGGGCATTTACCTGCTAATGCGTCTATACGCATAGTTAATAGGAGAGGCCTACGTCCAGCAGTGGACTATCATAGGCTGATGATTTATGTATGTATGTTAAAATTGAATTGAAGCCGTTATAAAAAAAAAAAAAAACAGTTACAAGCAAATTTTGAACGGTTAAACGAATCTTAAACAAAATTTAAACCGAATTATTTACTGGAAAAAGATATCGCCATTTTAGCAACCTGTCAACTCGGTGTGGCAAAAACAGCGAATTTCAGTTTTCCAAATCCCAGCGGAGATGAGACAGCACTGGTAATGAGATGTCATGGTGCATTTTACACCTCGCTTAATGAGTTCAACGTTGATATAATTTATTGTATAACACGTATCATCATCAGCATATGTCATAGTCCACTTCTAGACAACGGGGTCTTCTTAAGGTGCATTTAGACCAAACGAGCATTCACTCATTCTATCCCCCACTCTACGAAATTCGTTCGTTACACAACACGTGATTCGTCGAAATTCGTTGATTTCGTAGAGTGGGGGATAGAATGAGCGAATGCTCGTTTGGTCTAAATGCACCTTTAGCCTATACGTATGGCCGCATTGGGAGATAAATTCCTATAAACGCCACGCTGGGCAAGTTGGCGATTGCTTTTAGGGATCAGGATGCTTAGCCAAGTTGCCAATCGCTAGCGCTTATATTAGTAGCGTATCGTAGTTTTCCCTCTCTGTCACTCTTTCATATTAGTGCGACAAAGACAGTTAACTACCTTTCGCTTACGATTGACGATTAAGCGCTAGCGATTGGCAACTTGGCTAAGCATCCTGATACCGGTATTTTCTCTATCCAAAATAACGCATCTTTTTTGTTCGTTTTCGTTCTTCAGTATATAAATTCTTTGTTACTGAAGTAATTTAAGTAAAACGATGTTGTTAATTACATTAAATATTGAGTGCTACTATACAGTGTGTGGTCTTTAACACGGGAGAAAAATGAAATGAGTGACTCCTTAGACTATCAGCAATAATCCTGTAAAGGTCCCGGTGTTTCAAAGTGGTTAAGTTCGGAGATATTGTCATTCAAAGCTATGGACCTTTAGTACTGGATCTTGGCATCACGATGTCGTAGCTTGTCAGTCGCAAGACATCTTGATAGTATACCAGTTAAGAAGTCATAACAATAATTTTGTTTGCATTTTTACACTAATTTGATACGGTTTTAATAAAAAAATTGTACATTTTTCAATGATTCAAAAATGATAAGTTATTGATAACTTTTAATTCAAGTAAATGAACCCATAATAATGAAAAATACATGAACAAAAAATGACAAATTTTTTTTTTTTTTTTTAATTACAATATGTGGAAATGATTGTTAATCAGCTTATTAATGCACCGTTTAAATTTTCACCCCGGTTGTAGGCCACACACTGTATAAGAGTATAAAACATTTAAAAATATTGACCTTATCGAGATCTTTCAAAAAAAAATCTGTTCCGATCCCTAATTTCAGTAGTACCTATCCACTGTGATGACGCCGCTGCCCACCACTCATCAATACTCGTATTTTCATAAATAAATGGTCAGCGACACTTCAATTCCTTAACCTCTTACGACACCCACGGATAGAGTCAGAGTGACACATGTATTCTTACTGCCGTCACACGGCACGTATAATTTCTTAAAGGGCCGGCAGGAAAGGGTCTCGGAAACCGCAGTAGCACCCATAGAGACCTTTGTTCAGAGTACTGCCGTCTACAGAGTACCAAAATCCCAGCCGATTTAACTGAAACCACATTTTCCATACTTTAGGTCCGGGATCCTTTCATCTCATTACGAATATACTCTATTCATGCAATAATATATGTAAGCGGTACAAAAGCTGTAGCGGATTCACCCTCATTTCCCTGGCGGGTTGAAATTCCACCACGGTAATGAGATGATACTCGCGGTGAATTTACGCCTGTGTGATAATTAGCGGCGGGACAATGTGGAACACAGACTAGACTAGACTCCGCAATACCTCAGCCTCTCTATAACAGGGTCGCGTTTTATAAAGTTACAATTTACAATTTCGTTGTTTGCCTCTCTAACGCACGCACATATTGGCTAGAAAGAGAGGCAAACAGTGAAATTGTAAATTGTAACTTTATAAAACGCGACCCAGGAAATCCACAGCCAATTAGGTGGTACGTTCCTTTATATTTTATATACAGGTTTTAGGCTTATAACGGGTTTTGATTTTATTTAAATATTTAGCGTAACGGGTTACTCATGGAATTTAAGTCGATAATTGCTCGACACATGAAGTGGAAAGGACGCCCTTGTATTCAGTTCGATGAAATTACATTGACATAGTTCGATGTTTCGTTACGTTTCGTCACTATAATGATGTTTAAGTTTTACGCTGCTTCGGAAACTTCGGCAAAAATGATGCCACTAAAATTAGGCGGTTTAAACGCTCAGATATTCACCCTTTTATGCTCTCCACAATGGCGAGGAGGCTAGAACGCACGATTTTTTTTAATTTGCCAATTTAAGGGTAGATGAAAATACCATATCTGTGAGTCGTTTTAAATGCGTTGTCTAGAAATGAAATGATCTGTGTTGTAGATATAGTTGGCTTAGTTTTCTGGCATAACCTAAATCTGTACTAGTGGGAGCTGGAGTTAGTTACATATTTAGTAGAATATTTATGAGCTGTATGAATCGGTACATATATACTTTTACGCATGTTGCATATTTGGTTCCTATATATTTTTGGTAACAAAAAAAGACTGTTGCATACAAATATTTTGGGACATGTCCCTATCAGCCTACCAATTTTTATTAATATCGAAGATGTAATCCAAGTATATACAATTTTTTTGAGAAATGGGTCAAAATTCTTTTTGTTGTCTTATTTTGTGTCCCTAAAAAACGTGACGCAGTGGTTTGTTTTGTATGAGATGATGTTTTGTTTTCAATTTCTGATGTATGAAATTAACATGAAAGAGAAATACATGTGCACTGTTTTTTTTATATACTGAGTCGAAACAGCAACTAAAAGCGTGACAGGGGGGTATGAAATAAGACAACGAAAAGAATTTCGACCCAATCGACTCTTCTACTTTTTCTTTGATCGGGAGCACTTTCGCTTTGGAGAGGAGTGTTTATTTATATTATCACGTGTATAGAGAGAGAAGACATGTCCCGTCACTTGTTACCCGCTATACCGCAGGAACAGACTAAGATTCTGTGCGGAAAGCAAAGGCATCTAGCTGCAAGCCACGCCAATGCATTTCGCGTGTCTTCATTTTCTGAACAAACCTAGCCTGCCTGAGGGTCTACCGCGAACGATCAAGTTTTTGCCTCTCAGTTATACTTACGGACGAATTTACAAGTGCGAGAGAGGCAAGCGATCCTAGTTCGTATAGGCCGAGTAGGTTATTCCGCTTAAGCTATAATGAGATGTTCGCGTATAATTTAAACCTGACAATTAGTGGTCGCGGAAATACTGCTAGCGGTTTATGCAGACTGGATAGTTTGGCAAACTTTAAAGCCGTGTTACATGAAGCATTCATTTTGTCGGACACGCTAGAAAGTTCACTCTGTATATATTCGTTTTATTCTGTAACATGTTTTTCTATTCCACAACACATTTTTTTATGTTCACATGTGCTTTGGTATGTATTATTCATCATCATCATCTCAGCCATAAGACGTCCACTGCTGAACATAGGCCTCCCCTCTGGACCTCCACATGTACCGGTTAGATGCGACCTGCATCCAGCGTGTCCCGGCGACCTTCACAAGGTCGTCTGTCCATCTTGTGGGTGGACGTCCTACGCTGCGTTTGCCTAGCCGTGGTCTCCACTCGAGCACTTTTCGACCCCATCGACCATCTGCTCTGCGTGCAATGTGGCCTGCCCATTGCCACTTCAGCTTACTAATCCGGAGGGCTATGTCAGTAACTTTAGTTCGCCTACGGATCTCCTCATTTCTGATTCGATCACGCAAAGAAACTCCGAGCATAGCCCTCTCCATAGCTCTTTGAGCGACTCTGAGTTTAGAGATGAGGCCGTATTATTGTTAGTATTAAATCTAATGTATGTTCTTTTAATTAGTTAAGGACCCTTTCTATATCGTTACTAATTTAATCTCGTTAGGTATAAGTTTTTCTGTAAAATTATTGTAGTACAAATTATTTCACACACAATCTTGTATTGTTCATGAATAAAGATACGGATATTGATTCAAGCTTTACTACAGGTGGATTTAAACCAAACGTTTTGAAGAATGAGTGATTCGTCGAAATTCGTTGATTTCGTAGAGTGGGGGATAGAACGAGCATTCGCTCGTTTGATCTAAATCCACCTTACCGCGAACACCGAAATTCGTAAATTTCGGGGATTTGTCTTTGTTACTCCAACGAAGGCGTGGCATAGGGTGTCCCATATTACACGAATTTTTATATGAATAACGTATACCCCCTAAATCGACTTTTTTACCCCAAAAGACTGAAAAAAAAATCTGCTCATTCCTGTAACAGGAACCTGTGCCGACTTCCATCTGAAATTCCCATACAAATTACTATGAAAAAAATTCCTCAGACAGTAAGTTGATAATAATGTATTGTTTTTCTGTTCTCATCAAGTTAATTTTATGATGAAATGCTTATAAGACAGTAGTACATAAGTTAATGCCATTGAAAAAAAAACACGAAAAAAAATTTTGGTCATTTTCATACATTGTATAGGAAAATGGCATGAAAGTCGGCACGGGTTGCAGTTACAGAAATTAATTGAATTTTTTTTTCAGTGTGTTTTGAGGTAAAAGAAACCGATTTAGGGGGTATGCGTTATTAATTTCTAAAACTGGTAATATATGGGACACCCTATTAAGCAGTGTGGCAGAAGAAAATTCTCCGAAATTTTCGAATTTAGACATTCTTAGTGTTGGACTAGATTCATGTAAAATTATACCATGATATTTATTCATTTTACTCATAATTCCCTTCACAACAAAATATTATTCGGCACAAGTCGTTAATCATCAGCAGCCTATGTTAGTCCACTGCTGGACGTAGGGCTCTCGTATTAACTATGCGTATAGACGCATTAGGAAGTAAATGTCTATAATCGCCACGCTGGGCAAGCGGATTGGCGATCGCAGTAATGAGTCCACTATGATGACGCTGCCCATCATCATTTTCTTTTTTCAAATAATGGTCAGTGACACTTCAATCCCTTAGTCGACTTTTACGACACCCGCAGGAGGATTTGGGGTGGTGACAAATGTACTTACTGCCGTCACCACACGGCCAATGTTTAGTATGAGGCCTATGTTTAGTAGTGGACATCTTATGGCTCAAATGAGGAATGATGATGATGATAAACAAAATAATATTCGGCTCAAGCCGTTAATGTAGATTCTAAAATAATTTAGATGCTATGACTATTAGCCTCCCGAAAGTCAGTTTAGCGGTCGCTGCAGACTATATAAAATCTAACCCCCTTATTCATAATCGTCTGCTAACTTAACAAGCCGCTAATAACTGTTTGTCCCTTTTGCTCTTATGGACACGTTGTTAAGACCGAAAGGGACAAACAATTGTTAGCGGCTTGTTAAGTTAGCAGACGTTTATGAATAAGGGGGTAACTATTTATTATGTGGCTAAGTTTAAACTTGAATAGTCAGAGCTCGTGACTCGAAAGGTATTAGCGTTTGAAGAATTAGTATAAAACTTTTTTAACCGATTTCAAAAAAAGAGGTTCTCAATTCGACGGACGAGGAATTTGATAATGAACCCACGTTCTCAGCTTTCGCGGCTGATGCCTAAACCACTCGGCTACTCCAGCTGGAATGGGCTGCGTGGATTATTATTTAAAATATACTCGTATATAGTAGTAAGGATTACTATTACTGCTAAAAAAATATATGTGTTAGTTTTTAGTAAAACAACTTTGTCGCTTACCACAAAGACCAAATTTCCTTGTATCTTCATATGAATAAATTGACAAAGCGGCTTTATGGGAAACGTGGGACGTTTTACTAAGCTCACTCACATATAATGCTTATAAAATTGTAGGTACATTACGGAACAAGTGCGACAAACATGAAATTAGAAACAAGTGGCGATGTTTTAAAACACGACCGAAGGTAGTGTTTTAAATCGACAAGAGTTACGAATTTCCTTTTTGCACGTGTCATGTACGACGTTTTTGCGTACAGATGGCCCTCCGAAGTTTTGGACCTGACGTAAAATGACACACTTCTCACACTAGAGCCAAAAAGCACCATCTGTACAAAAAAAAATAATTAAACCATTTTACGTTGTTCCCCATATCAATAAAGGAATCCTTGTTTTAATAATGTTTTTTGTTGATTTCAGGTCTACTGCCCGACGGGTTTTGAGAAGTATGGATACACGTGCACGGTAGCAGACTACAGGATCAACTTCTCAGTTTGGGACACGTCAGGTGAGTCCGTCTTTTCCGGCGTTCTTTGTGTAATTATTTGAAATAAAAAGTATTCGAACTACCTAAAACTTAATAATCCTAATGTTCATTGTAATAAATATTGTTTTCCCTACTACATTTTCACTGGGCCTACTTTTCATTATCCATAGCCACCGTCATCAATTATTAACTATAGGCTATAACTAGGTAGTATAGGTAAAGCAAACTGCCATGAGCCTGCGGAAATCTCATTTGCCGGTTACGACCCGGCAGGAATTTAATTCCGATGTTGGATAGGTTCGATTGTATTCAGTAGTTCCCTTACTAAGAACCCATTTTTGTTTTTCTCACTACCACACCCGGCTGACGAAGTGGGATGGATAGAAAGTACGGCGTTAATAACGTAGTGTCAGTTCATGGTACGGCTACTGTAGCCGTACTATGAATTGGAAAGTAAAGGATAATGTTAGGTTTTACTGGATACGTTTGCATTATATCAGTAGTCGTACCATGACTTTGCAAAAGTAACGGTAACGATAGGTGTTACTCGATACGTAAAGCAGGCCATGGCTCATTTTTTTTTTTTTTTTATTTATTAAGAAGTTCAACAGCGTTTACAAAAAAGGAAAACAATTAGTAACTACAGTAAGCATAGCCAATAACAGAACTCCCTTAAATTAAACAGTATAAATTGATAGTCTGAGTTTGGGTTTGACACTTGCGCAATCCTGAAACTAAAATAAGATTAGGATAAGATAGAAGAACAACAGGAAAAAAAATTGTGTAAAATATACGAAATATCGATACAGAATATAGATTTTACAGAAGGTCCAACAATGTAGTTATTCCATTCCATGCTAAAGAACGAATCCCTTGAAACGGGTTTGAAAGGTGTGTGGGTGTGTGTGTGGATGTGTGCGTGTGCGTGTGTGTGTATGTTTATGTTTAAATGTAAAAAGAAAGAAATGGTACGGTTGCTACTGTACGTAGCGAGTAAAATCTATTTTGCCAAGTCATGGTACGGCTACTGTTCAGGAAGAATGTAGTTATAAGTTCACGTACTAACTAACTTAGTAAGGGTGCAGAGTAATTTTTAAAGTTTGAGTAGGTATTTCCAGATCAACCCTTTTCTAATCATAGTATTAGTCAATAATCTTCACATTTTAAAGCAATATGATACAAAACCGTGCCGTACCGCAAGCCGTGTAGTGACGGCAGTAAGAACACATTTGAACCCAACTCCTCTTGTGAGTGTCGTAAGAGTCGACTAAGGGATTGAATTGTCACTGACCATTATTTGATAAAAGATTGATGATGGGCAGCAGCGTCATCATAGTGGATATTACTGCTATCGCCAATCCGCTTACCCAGTGTGGCGAATATGAGCATTTGCCTCCTAATGCGTCTATACGCGTAGTTAATAGGAGAGGCCAACGTCCAGCAGTGGACTACCATAGCATGTATTATAGATAATGAGAGGATATTCCGAATTAGTCGATTAACTGGACAAGAAGCCGCTCATTACGGTCCTCCAAGCAGATAATTGTCAATTGATTAAGCAAATGGCCGAACAATGCTTTAGTTATAGTACAAGGTGTAATTGTATTTAGCTCTGTGTCTGAGCAATCGAGACAGCTCAGCAGAGAAAGACAGGGTACAGTCAAGGGCATTCATATATATACACTTCTCCATACTGATGCCTTACAAATGTGTCTATATATTAATGCACTCGACTGTACACATACGACCACCAGAGTTCGACAAAAAATAATATGATTACTTCTGTAAATTACATAATTTTCCTAACTAGTGCGGAAAAGTTAACATAGCGCACGCTTCGCGTGCGTAAATTTCTCTTTTTAAGGCACTTGTTATGAAAAAAGTCGTTCGATACACGTGTAAAAACTTCTTTTTAACTCGGGTGATTGTCGCCCTCGTTTCACTCGGGCTCCAACTTTCACCCTCGTCGGAAAATTTTTTTTCTGCACTTGCATCGAAATGTACTAATGTATCATACAAAAGTGATCGGAAGCAGTATTCAAATTACTTTTCGCCCAATTCTGCATACAACATAAGTACTTAATAAATGTATAAAATGACAGATTCGAACGAAAAATCACGTACGTATGGTAATGATCACGTGACTTTTCATTCGTATTCTTCATTCTCATACATTCATAATTTTTCTTTAATACGTAATACATTCTCCGAATAAAAACATGCAAACACGGCATAATAAATATATAATTATACTTCTAAACATTACCACTCGTAGTATTAGTTCTTGTTTTGTATAAAATTATGAAATAAAATTGAATACAATTATATTGCGAATCTCAGTTCTCAGTCGACCGCTGGACATCATAAGGCAGCATACAATAAAATGTTTGAAGAAGCTGTACTATGAGTACTGGAAATGCAGTAGTGACACAAAACTACTACAGTAAACTAAGTTGAGACCTCCTGGTTAATGTCCAGGGTGCTTAGCCAAGATGCCAAGCGCTAGCGCTTAGTAGCGTATCGTAGAGTTCCCTCTCTGTCACTCTTTCATATTAGTGTGACAAAGACAGGTAGCTGCCTTTCGTTTACGATTGACGATTAAGCGCAAGCGATTGGCTACTTGGCTAGGCATCCAGAAATTAGAGCTACCTAACTATATCCATCAAATTTTTTCATTTGAAATTTCCAGTTTTTTATCGGTACACGCTTTAGGCATCTACATGCGATTACTGATGCGAATAGTAGTAGCATTAGCAGTGATGCGGGGTGATTATAAACAAACCACGTGTTCCTATCACAGGAACTATATATAGTATATAAATATATATAGTAGGGTTTTAAGGGACATCCCCAGCGAGAAGAAAAAAAGGAAAACTATTCCAGACATTTCTATCAGGGTTTATGTGACAGCAAGCATAAGTGACACAGGGTCCCATAGTCCCAATTTACAAGTAGGCTACGGCTACAGTTCCCAGGTTTTCCCTTAAACTTGGCACTAATTATCCAATCAGGATGCAAATCGGGCCATTTGTCACGCCCCCAGTACTGCGTGCCGGGCCGAGATAACAGCCTGTATAATACAGGTACTTGGTACAGTCACCTATTTGAATTTATAAGGGATATCGTCATATCAGATCAGTTCATTTAGGCTTATCGCAGAGGGCAGGGCTCAGAAGACCGAGATAGTGATCGTGTATCAAAACGTCAACCAATTCGAAAAAGGTTCGATTGCAAAACCCAAAAATCACGATCGCGTCAATTTGTGTTATGAAAATTAGTCATAAGTTCTAATTATAGTGTGTAATCTGTCGAATAACTTTTGGCAGAAGAAAAAGGCGTCATATAAAAAAAATGTTGCCTTTTTTCACAATTTTATTTGAAAATAAGTATGTGGTCGTAGAAAAAGTATTGTATGCAACATTGTTTAACTGAGTCAAAAAATAGTCGTGGCGTCTTTTATAACAATTTTCGGCTTCGCCTCAAATAGTTACCCACGCCACTCACCTTTTTTGACCTCTCTTAAACAAGGGTTGCATAAAATACTATCATTAATAAGTGCACTGCGCTACAGGAACAAAATAATATCCCGTGATCAAACTGTCGAAAATCAAAGTAAAGTTAGAAACATAGTTGCCCAGCCAGATTCTGATTTATTCGCCATTATTTATGACGACTACAATGTGTGAAAACCTTTGCCACGTGTAGGGCTTGCAATTCGAATATTCGAAAACTTCATTCCTATGTAATATTCGATGACATGATTTAGGTACATACTCGAATATGTTTTTTTAATATTTTCTTCGGTTACCGCGAGGATTACTCATGAAATAAAACTATGAAAACAGATAAACTCGAGTATATTAATTAACTTTAACTTCACTCCGACGTTTCGAACACTTTACAGGGTTCATGGTCTGCGGGCAACTTCAGAACACGAACGAAATTAATATACGCGAGTTTATCCGTTTTCATAGTTTTATTTTATGTTTTTTAACTCTAAAATATTAAATTTAGACTATTTGCAGCAACAATTACGCCGTTTTACTTTGATTTCCTCATCAATGATATTACATAAACTAATCTGTGGAATTTCTACGAAGTTTCGGGTGACACTGGTACACCACACCCTACTAATATAAGGTTTTCCAAAATTAACCAAGCGGATAGTTAGTATTATAACTAACGTGAGACTCAAACATATTAAAATATTATCGGACCGGGTTACTCATGTATTTAAATCGATGATTGCTCGACTTTCGACCCATTAAGAGGGTCCTCGTCCGGAGCACCCTCGGCCAAAGCCGAGTGCAGTGTTCTTTTTGTCATAAAAAGACGAGGACCCTCTTAATGGGTCGAAACATGTCGAACAATCATCGACTTAAATACGTGAGTAACCCGGTTCAATAATATTTTAATACGGATAGTCTTATTAAAATATTTGACATAAACATGCAATAAAAGTAATTTTACCTACATTTCAACTTTTTATTATAATTATTATGAGAACTATTCGAATATCTCAAAATAAAAACCCGAATATTCGAATACTTGAAACTATCGAATATTTGCAAACCCTAGCCACATGTCGTAACGGCTTTACGAGTACAGTCGAACCCGTAAATGCGAGCGTACAGTCGCCGTAAATTGAACGCGTTGGAATGGCTGTAGCTGGCTGCTAGACGAGTATTGTTTATTATCCCACAATGTCGTAACAGAGGTGCTTACCATAGAAAAAATCAAATGCGAAAGACTCTGGTTGTCACGGGATTCGAACCCGCTTCCTCTGGATTGCCGGTCCAACGTGCTTCCAATTACACCAGACGACCTTCCGTCGATCACAGCGAATTTTACCAATGGTATTGTGAATCTAATCACTAGCGACATCTGTACTTAATGTTTCGAAGGTACTACAACCTTAAGCCACTCCTAATATTATTGTTTATTAGTTTGGTTTAATCCTGACCTATTTCACCAGTGACAGGTGTGACAATTGTAAAAATTACTGTTTCTTCTATTGCCAGCGTCCATAGCAAGGAGGTTGGAACTCTTAGGGCGCCTATAGAGAGACGGCGTGACAGACAAAACCCGTGCCGAGCATATGCGTTTTACGCATATGTGCTGTCAGTACCTCTCGGGACGTCATGGGTATACGAACTATAAAAATATACCAAGAATGCCACATTGCTCTGTAATCTGGTGCAGGAACCAGTCTACGTACGTTAATAAACAAAATTCAAACGTTTCCTATCACAGGTAAGTAAAAAAAGTTATATTAAATTCAATATAAAATTAGTATGGGCGAGAGACATAGTGAAGAGACACGACCCTGAATTTGTTATCGATAGTCTATGTAAACTCTTACAACTAAACGGTGTTAGTAGAAATTCAAAATTTGTTCCCGAGTTACGGACGTTTCCTATGTGTAAGTAAGTATAATTATGTGTATTTCTCTAATATTTTCTTCGGTTACCGCGAGGATTACTCATGAAATAAAACTATGAAAACGGATAAACTCGCGTATATTAACTAATTTTAACTTCATTCCGACGTTTCGAACACTTTACAGGGTTCGTGGTCTGCGGATGACTGACAATGGAGGAAATTTGATAGATCTACCTCCATCAAAATAAGAAAGATAAGTACAAAACTACCCACCAAAGAAAAATTACTAAACCACAGACAATATTTTTTTTTTTTTAAGGGTGGATGTACATACAAAATTTGCAAATTAAGCTAGTTATTCATTACAAATATTTTCAGAATGAAGACAAGAGACAAAATAAATATTCTACGCCGGTTCTATCCCTACGCCACTGCCTGAGAAGTATTTCCTTCCTTTGTATGATTGTATTGTTAGGAAGGTATCCCAAAATTGGGACCGGCAAGAAACTCAGCGGGACAACTCTTTTCAAAAAACATTTGTAGTACATCTTAAGATCATCATGCATTAAACCAAAACATACAATATTGATTAATAAGGAAATTTAAAATAATTTTGAAAAAATGTTGCCAGTACTAAAAAGGGGGAGAATGGTCACCACCGCCAAATACATCAGCCTCACGGTTTATGTCTAGACTGTTCCTTTATCAGATGAACAACTGGATCCCAAGCTGGTGGTAGAGACAAGCTTCTTTCCATTCTATTAAAGTTTGGATATTTCATTATCTCAATAGCCTCACGCAACATTCTAGGAATGTTTCTCTTCTCCTTAACGAGAACCAAAGGCTTGTCAAACTTAATAGAATGATTCGGTCCATCACTGACATGCTCCCAAACCGCAGACTGTTGTCGACGGTGCTTGACATCGGCTATGTGTTCCTTCACCCTAGTAGTGATATTCCTCTTTGTCTGCCCAACATATGAAAGCCCACATTCACAGTCCAGCTTATACACTCCTGCATTCAGTAAGGGGGTGCTATACTTAACAGGCCTCAGAAACCTCAATGAAGAAGATGTCGCAGTTGTTCATCTGATAAAGGAACAGTCTAGACATAAACCGTGAGGCTGATGTATTTGGCGGTGGTGACCATTCCCCCCCTTTTTAGTACAGGCAACATTTTTTCAAAATTATTTTAAATTTCCTTATTAATCAATATTGTATGTTTTGGTTTAATGCATGATGATCTTAAGATGTACTACAAATGTTTTTTGAAAAGAGTTGTCCCGCTGAGTTTCTTGCCGGTCCCAATTTTGGGATACCTTCCTAACAATACAATCATACAAAGGAAGGAAATACTTCTCAGGCAGTGGCGTAGGGATAGAACCGGCGTAGATTATTTATTTTGTCTCTTGTCTTCATTCTGAAAATATTTGTAATGAATAACTAGCTTAATTTGCAAATTTTGTATGTACATCCACCCTTAAAAAAAAAAAAATATTGTCTGTGGTTTAGTAATTTTTCTTTGGTGGGTAGTTTTGTACTTATCTTTCTTATTTTGATGGAGGTAGATCTATCAAATTTCCTCCATTGTCAGTCATCCGCAGACCACGAACCCTGTAAAGTGTTCGAAACGTCGGAATGAAGTTAAAATTAGTTAATATACGCGAGTTTATCCGTTTTCATAGTTTTATTTCATGTATTTCTCTATTTAATTACATATACAGGGTGGTCCAAGCCTTGACGTCAAAAAATTTTTTTTAGATTCCTCACGTCATGGGCTATCAGAATATACCCCATGTATGTTAGCCGATTTTTTGTAGTTTTCGAGTTATGAATTTTTGAAATTTTTTTTCTTTGAGAAATTCTGGAGTGAAGAAATTTATTATTAAAAAAAAAATTATTGGGTTTTTTAAATAGTTTATTTTTGTAAAAGTATAACTACAAATAATGCATTTAATAACAAAAAAATTAACGTCCTCACTATGATACAAGTAGGATAAAAAAATACCAAATTCAAAATTTTACGTTAAAAACGCATCAAAATAGCATTAATGTACGTAAATAAAAAAAATAAAACATATCCCAAGGATTTTTGGTATTCTAAAGCCTGCCCTAGACCTTAAGCCTTCGTAAAAGCAAAAAAAAGCGATACTTAATGATGAGGATTTTTCGGAGTAGTCGGTTAAATAAACTTAAAAAAAAGCTTCTAAATTTTTTATTTAAAAATAAAGTAAAACTTTGTCTGTTTTGTTGTTCTTATCAATAAACAAAGACATAAAATACCATGAAAACTCAATTTGTGTAGTTATTATACGAAATTTTACTTAATTTTTTAATTAAAAATTTAGAAGGTTTTTTTTAAGTTTATTTGACCGACTACTACGAAAAATCCTCATCATTAAGTATCACTTTTTTTTTGCTTTTACGAAGGCTTAAGGTCTAGGGCAGGCTTTAGAAGACCAAAAATCCTTGGGATATGTTTTATTTTTTTTTATTTACGTACATTAATGCTATTTTGATGCATTTTTAACGTAAAATTTTTAATTTGGTATTTTTTTATCCTACTTGTATCATAGTGAGGACGTTAATTTTTTTGTCAGTAAATGCATTATTTGTAGTAATACTTTTACAAAAATAAACTATTTAAAAAACCCAATAATTTTTTTTTAATAATAAATTTCTTCACTCCAGAATTTCTCAAAGAAAAAAAATTTCAAAAATTCATAACTCGAAAACTACAAAAAATCGGCTAACATATATGGGGTATATTCTGATAGCCCATGACGTGAGGAATCTAAAAAAAAATTTTTGACGTCAAGGTTTGGACCACCCTGTATATATCGTCGCCTAGCACCCATAGTACAAGCTTTGCTTAGTTCAGGGCTAGGTTGATTTGTATGAGACTGTCCCCCAAACATTTATTTATTTATTTATATTTAGCAATAATATAATATTTATCTAGAGTGCAGACAATGAAGCAACTATACAAAAACATATAGTTTAAGAAATTCTGACTTAATTTTTAGATTTCCTATAGAACCATGTGTCAGAGAACGCTGGATAACGGCAACTGGAAAGTTGAACTGGTTTCCGCAAAAACACGACACAATTTGTTCGGACCACTTCCAAAATGACTGTTTTTGTAAAAACAAATCCAAGATCTATATTGTCATCCAATGCCTGTCCAACTTTAAAACTCGATCCTGCGTTTGACAAGGTAAGTTAGCTTTGCTAAATAATTTTATTATGTTTTAAAAGTAAAGTACCTTTTAAAGGATTTCTGATGTTATCTGTTAATACATATTAATTTAAGTATGTAATTTCCAGGTGTTTCTTGTCCCAAGTAACCCATCTGATAATCTTTCAAGAAAACGTAAAACGGTACAATGTACGAATTTAAAAATATCTTTATACATTTATACATCTAGTTAATCTGTCCTCATATATAATACCTAAATTACCTAACCTCCTTACAGTTGATCGTTTAATTTTAGTTCCCATTTATAGTCACAATTTTAATTTAAGCACCTATGATATACCCACATTTTCTTTTTGCGTTTTATAACGTAATATAAGTAGATATAGTTTGCACACCTTGAACAAACAAACCAATGCAAAGGTAACATATATAACTAGACAACCTAGCCTTACCCTTAACACTTGTTGTTTAACTTTAACCTTAAAGCTAACAATTTAATGTAAGTAGGTACTTATTGTAAATACAAATTCAAATAAATGTATAAATTTTACTGTTTTTATATCATTCATAACGACATCATTTTAGTGAGATTTTAAAAATGAGAATGTTTGAATAGCTTTTTTCAAGTAACATTTTTAGTCAAATAACTGTTGGTTTTAATCTATCGATAAAAATATCGAACCATACCACAACACTATTTACATTAACATGTCAAAATTACCTGACACGGTCGATTTCTATGAAAATGACAGCCAAGACCGCCTCTATCTCTAAGGTTACACACTAAAGAGGTCCGTGCTCTGTGGTCCATAGGCTATGGTTACCTCTTACCATTGGACGAATCATACGTGTTTGTCTGACACCTGATCTGAAGTGATTTTATGTAATTTGTATTGACGAGCACAATGTGGATTGACTACAATGTAATTTATATAGTAATCAAATGTTGTGCAAATTAATAAATCTAAATCTAAATCACCAACATGATCTGTATTGCAAGAACCTTAATGAATTAGCAGAAAATAGCAACTTTCTGGCGGAGTAAAATTACCATTGTCTTAAACACGACCATAAAATTGCTAGCGAATATTCTGGCACAGGCCGAACTTCAATTTCAATTTAAGTTCTATCTATGTACTACAATGTTCCATGTTATTAGCAGAGATCGAAAAAATGTGCGTCATTTTTCGCAATAATATGGACAAAGTAATACTCCAAAGGACATGACTCCAAAGTTGATTAAATGAATAATAAAACAAATAATTTCTTAAAATTTGATTTTTAAGCTTTAAGGTGGCTATATGAAAAGGTTTTCATAGTTACCGGTGCCAAATATGTAATTTTTTGAGAATGATTCAATGATTAATTATTCAATCAACTTTAGAGTCATGTCCATATTATTGCGAACAATGACGTATCTACATTTTTCCGATCTCTGGTTATTTGTAATAAAGTCTAGTCTCCGCTGAATCAGAGATTATAGATCTGTGGCTGAATCTCAGTATCTCTACGACGTCCCGAGCTTCCCGACGCTATAACATAGATTTAAAGATTCCCTTTTTGACATCGGTTAAAAACTGCCGTCTTCGCATTTTCGTCGATAGCTGAGCATCCATACCACTCCAGAAAGAAAACGCCAGCGATACCAATTGTAAAACGTTCAATTGTGCTTACCACGAGTTGGCAAGTATCGCTTACGTTAGCGTTTACTCGATATGTAAAGGAGTTAGTAAAATTTGGTTTCGTTGCCAAAAGTTGTTACACAAAAAAACTTCGTATAGTTCGAGAAATATAAATTGAATGTTTATTTTTACTACAATGTTGGTAGAAAGTTACCAATTTATATTTCACGAACTATAACACAAAAGTCATGACGTTAAATTTTGTTTTCATTAAAGGCCTTTAATTATGTACAATTTCTTTGTAATTGACCAGGTAACGCTAGGTTTTAATAGATACGTCAATCAGGCCATCGCGCTTGCTCCAATATACCAGTGCCAGCGCGATAGAATACATTTCATATCAAATGTCAAAGTCAAATCATTCTTTATTCAAATTGGAATAGGAACAAACTCTTTTGAATGGTCTAAGTATTGAAACTACTTCCAGTTCTAACCCTACACCACTGATCCCGAGAAGACCCGGTAAGAAACTTGGCTGGACTTGTTTTTTTCAAACAATCTTTGTACATCGTACCATGCATTAAAAATCATACTGGGTCAAGTTGAGGGCAAGCGTGCTAGGGGGAGAGCCCCTGCAAGATGGTCGGACCCTATTAGACAAGCCTGTGGTACCATGCAGAAGGCAGCCCACATAGCCCTTGATCGCGAAAAATGGAAGGACATAGTTGTTGGTCACGATCCTCAGTCATGAGGGAACGACGAAGAAGAAGAAGATTAAAAATTAACTAAAACATAAAATTGATTTTTAAATAAATTGAAATATAATAATGATACCAAGAGATGTAAAGTCTCTAAGAGTCAGAACATAATTATGTAATAATTTATTGAGAAGTAAAGGTCGCTTCTCCGAATCTATCGAGTAAAATCTAAAGGTGCATTCAGACCAAACGAGCATTCGCTATTCTATCCCCCCTCTCTACAAAATTCGATCGTTACCACAGAATTAGATTTGGATAGAAGAAACAAGTTCATTCATTTGAATGGCGACCGAGCGTGTCAGATTTTGTACTGAAGTTGTTACTTGCCTATGATTTTAAATATGTCTCAGGCCCTTGAGTATTCATATTTTTTTGTGTTGTTGCAATTAATATTACTTAAGGAGGCATTTTTAATGTTTTTGTTCACATCAACTTACAAAATTTGACGCCCGAAAGCTGCAAGCTGCGATTAAAGACGGACAACTCAGTGGATTTCACTGAGTTCATTTGACACGCTAAGTAGATATGTACGTTTGCTTGATCTATGGTATATATGAGATCTGTGATCGTTACACAAAACGTGATTCGTTGATTTCGTAGAGCGGGGGTAGAATAGCGAATGCTCGTTTGGCCTTTACGTATCCTTTACTTTCCAACTCGTGGTACGGCTACAGGTTAGTCTGCCGCGCCGCGCTCATAGCCTTCATAAACTCCCGTCTAGACGGTTATTTTATTCAGTTCCCGGGGGATTTGCAGTCTAACGTAACATGGTAACTTACATATGGACGGATTGTGTTATGTCTGCGGAAAGGGGATCTTTGGAGTTCTGAGTGATTGGTTATATTTTTCAGTACAGTAAGCTTAGCACATGATTGCATGGTGCGACAGTATGTCGCCGCGAGATAGATTTAACGTCTTTCACTAACGAGCTATGGCTCTCCATAGCTCGTTAGTGAAAGACGCTCTCCGGCTATGCTCGGAGTGATCTGCGTGATCGAATCAGAAATGAGGAGATCCGTAGGCGAACTAAAGTTACTAACATAGCCCTCCGGATTAGCAAGCTGAAGTGGCAATGGGCAGGCCACATTGCAAGCAGATCAGATGGTCGATGGGGTCGAAAAGTGCTCGAGTGGAGACCACGGCTACGCAGGCAAACGCAGCGTAGGACGTCCACCCACAAGATGGACAGACGACCTTATGAAGGTCGCCGGCGGGACACGCTGGATGCAGGTCGCATCTAACCGGTACATGTGGAGGTCCAGAGGGGAGGCCTATGTTCAGCCGTGGACCTCTTATGGCTGAGATGATGATGATGATGATGGTGGTGGCTATATAACCATATTAATAAAATAGGGCACAAATAATCTATCTTGCGAAGCAAGGAGTCGATGGAAACTTACAACCAATCACGACCTTAGATCCTCCTGCTCCTGACGAGTTGTTAAATTTTTTTTTTTTTTTTTCGATGCGAAATTGGTTGGCCTGGAAAATGTAGTTGCCGAAAAGCGGGCATTACCTAAGTGTAGTCTTATCTGTAATGGCTGCCTGGGGGCTTGTACTAATGGAGCCGCCATTGATACTGATGATGAGTATGACGAAAATGAAACACAGTTTGATTGATAAGTCGGCATACGCGTGCAAAAGTTAAGTATAATTTGTCAGAATTAAAATTTGTATAAGTGACGAGCCTGTTTCTTATTATTATTAACTGTACCTCCTAAAGTATTGATCGTAGAGTAAAACTATTTGGACATACCTTATAGAAAATTGAATGTTTATTATTAATCTAGAAGTCACTAAAGAGATATTTTAAAAAAGTTTAAGAGTTATAATAAAATAAGTTGAAAAAGAGACCTTTGCCACCCTCCCACCCTCTCAGCTCACGTCCTACCCCGGGGACTTTTAGTAGGTACCTATATTCATCTGGACACTTTAGGGAATAATCATACCAACTTTCAAAACTACACGAATTATTTGGTCTGATTTCTTTAATTTTCTCATACGATTACAAGTGAAGATAAAAGCGTGTTAAAAATCAGCTGCAACATAAACAAAGCTAGCAATCCCATGAAATGTGTCCCGCAAGATACGGCCAACGCTAACTACGTTTGGTCCGACGAAGTTTCGAGTTGCGATCCCACTTCGATTCAATTTTCCCGCAATGCCGGTGACCGCAATCGCTTTGATTTTGTTACCATTTCCAATATGAAATATTATGTTTACCCACTTTTCAATACGTTGGGCCGGCTCCATAAATATGAGTTCGTTTTTTCAGTGAACTAAATCAGTGATTCAATCAGATGTGAAGGTATACTCTGTCTCCAGTATTACACATTATTGGTATGTCAGTATGTCGCCGCGAGATAGATTTTCCATCTTTTACTAAGTATACAGTCAGCCTCCAGTCAGAGTGTCAGCCTCCGTAGCCTAGTTGGTAGTGACCCTGCCTATGAAGCTGGAGGTTCCGGGTTCGAATCCCGGCGAGGGCATTATTTGTGTATTTATTTTCAAATATTTGTTCCTTGGTCATGTTTGTCTATGTATTTAAGTATCTATCTATTATATATATCGTCGCCTGGTACCCACATCACAAGCCTTAATTGAGCTTACCGTGGGACTAGGTCGATTTGTGTCAGATGTCCCAAGATATTTATTATTTATTTATTTATTTTATATGAATGAAAGAGAGATGGATAGTCTATTTAGCGGCGACATATTGTTGCACGTGTTAATAAGCCCTTTCCTGGGCTACCTACAATCATGGCTTACACGTATGTTTACAGAGTTTCAGTAGCATAATTTTGCATAAAACCAGCGTGACTCAGGCGACCGTTACCATGGCCAAACAGACAAAAAAAGTTGATTCACCCAAATAAGGTACTCAACCTGATATTATATACATAGAGTTAATATTCTTCTGGGGATCGGATTCAAATCAGTCTAATATGAATTCACAAACATTTCTTGGGGTAAGCATATTCTGTGATATCACGAATATTTTGCCGTCTTAGCAGAATATACCTAGGTAAAACTTCATTCTACATTTTTGACTTTAAAGAAGAGTTTTCACCAACTTAAAATATTGTTCAATATTTTAGATTCGTTCTAATAAGCTATGTCTTCGAGTTTATCTCTATTTTCTCTATGTTTTAGTTAACTTGACTTTTCATTTTCTAATTAAAAGTACTGTTTTATAACACCACCGCGATAAAGCATAAATAGCTACCGTGATCATCGTCATAATCACCATGTTAGCCGAAAGACGTCCACTGTTGAACATAGGCTTCAAATGCGACAATGGCCGGTCCTGCGCCACCCACATCCAGCGAAATCCTGTGACGTTCACCAGGTCATCTGTCCACCTTGTGGGGGCCGGGTAGCTGTATAATCGAGTGCAAAAATAAGTATCGAAAGAATCCGTTCATAAATATGTTACGCCGTTCTTATTACACAGAATTAGAGTGCACTGGGACATATTTTTGAACGTTTTTGTATACCCCTTATTTTGTCTTCGACTGTACCTACCTAGTAGCTACCGAAGCCTAATCCGTACTTAGGATTCCTGAGATTTTACACGAGCGTTGACTAAATTATTGAAGTTTGTGGGACTAGGTTGATTTGTGTAAGATGTCCTAAGATATTTATTTAATTTTACTTCCTTAAATACCAAAATATTATTAAGCTAACAGTTAGTTTCCGTAAATTTCACTCACATAACTGGTTATCTCCGCGGAAGAAATAGTGCAAATAGTTAACCAGTTATCAAACTTGATTGTCTGGGTGGAACAAAGGGTCAAGTCCCCACCTCGGACATAGGTGATCTTGGTCGTTTTTCTTTGGTATATGACATCTAATATTTATAGTGTCAATGAATATTAATTTATAGAAGATTGATGACGGGCAGATGGGATACATCATCATAGGAGACACACTACTGAGATCGCCAACCCGCTTGCCCAGCGAATTTACCTCCTAATACGTCCACCGTCTATGCGCAATGCGCACATTTAAAAGGAGATACATCGTCCAGCGGTGAACTGAGAGAGGCTGATAATTCCACAGTCACATGAGCATAAACTGGTGAATAACACACATACCTACGACATAGCACCACAGCCTATAAGCAGCTCCAGGTTGACCGAGTACTCAGTACACCGAGTCGACCGGCATCGCAAAACGCATAGAGGTCGCGTCACAGCACACATCAGGATATTGGAGAGAATCACTGACCCGGCTATTTTGTGTTCACAGCTCGGAATTGGTGTAACTGTGAGCAGTGGCGGACAGAAAAATGGCTAATGTAGTGTATTTTTTTATTGGTTTTCGTGTAGAAACCGTTTTTATAATGAATGCTGTCACAATTAACTTCAGTAGGTATCTATTGCTTCAACACTGAGATAGGAATATAACTTTGTTATAACTAAACGGTTTAACGGGTAAGACTCAAAAAAATCGTGGGTTCAAGCCTCAACGCCATTATTTAGTACGAAAAATACTGTACAAGAAAAAAATACACAAAGATAGTGTTATAGGGTGGTCGTTTTTGAGATCGGTGCCCTATAAAGGCTTAAACTCAGGTGTATTTTGTCTCTTTTCGCAAATTGCGAGCGCGACGCGAGGCGTGAACGCGGACTCAGTGCTTGATAATGGAGACCTAGGCTCTCCGAAACATGTCGCGCATAGTGACTAAAATACATGTGAGTTTAACCGTTTATTCAGTTCAAAGAAATATCCATAATCTAATAGGATCACTACTGGATTTTATGGTTTTAGGATAATCTAATCGCCAATTCGCTTGCCCAGCGTGGCGATTATGGGCTTTTACCTCCTAATACGTCTATACGCATAGTTGATAGGCCTACGTCCAGCAGTGGACTATCATAGGCTGATGAAGTAAGAAGGATAATCTATACGAATATTGGAAATTAAACATATTTTGAACACAAACATTGTTTGCAAATTCTATAAAAAGGAAATACTTATATGCTACCGCAATTTAATTGCTAAATTACAAATAATATGGGCTTCAATCCCTATTTGAGACATTGTTTATTATGGGTGGTGGTTCACTAACTTAGTGAACCTACTGTTCTGGTTGATGGTCTTTTTCTGAATCCCTTCAAAGTATTTTTATGAGAACAGTTTTTCGCTATAAAATTACACTATTTCGGTATAATCCCTTAGGACTGTCCAATGTCCGCCAGTGTAAATTTGCCCGTTTTGAATTAGTTACCTTACCTACAGCCTATCTCATCCAATTCCCAACCACTTTGCCTTCACATTGACCTATGGATTCCATACAGTCCCCGTTTACCAGGAGGTCTATTTAGATTGGTTATGTTACACTTGGCAAGCTTTGAGAGTACCGCGAACCACGTACGAAGTGTTGACTCTCTGTCGCACTAATGAATTTGTACGTACGTGTGACAGAGAGCCACACTTCGTTCGTGGTTCGCGATAGGGGCCCAGTATCCTTACTCTTGGTCGTAGTAAACGTAATATTTGCCGCAAAAATAATTGGCGTGCAAGCTTAGCCAAGTTGCCAATCGCTAGCGCTTAGTATCGTATAGAGGTTTTCCCTCTCTGTCACTCTTTCATATTAGTGCGACAAAGACAGTTAGCTGCCTTTCGCTTACGACTGACGATTAAGCGCTAGCGATTGGCAATTTGGCTAAGCACCCTGGCGCCGCAAGTTGAGTAAGACCCCACATCTTCCCGTGGGTGTCGACTATGGGATTGAAGTGTCACTGAATTTGTTTCTGAAGATGGATGTCATCATTACAAGTATACGGTAAAGTGCATTCATCCTTAGTTGTCTTATCTAGTAAACAACGTTATAACCTAAAAGTACACGTTTTCTGTTGTAATCTGCTGTTTAATTGATTAAAAATTAAGCAATTTATATATCATTACGGACGGACTGCACAAATACGTAATCAGGTATTTTGGTATGGGTAAATATGGCAGTTTACAACAGAAAACTTGTACTTTTACGTTAGAAAATTGTTTACCAGATAACCATCATGACAAGTAGACGGTAAAGTCCATTCATCCTTAGTTGCCTTATCTAGTAAACAACGTTCTAACCTAAACTTACACGTTTACTGTTGTAAACTGCTGTTTCCTTGATTAAAAATTAAGCAATTTACTAATCACTACGGACGGACTGCACAAATACGGATCGACGTAAATATTTTGGTATAGGCAAATATGGCAGTTTACAACAGAAAACTTGTACTTTTAGGTTAGAAAGTTGTTTAGGTACCTGATAACCATCATGACATGTAGATGGTAAAGTCCATTCATCCTTAGTTGTCTTATCTAGTAAACAACTTTCTAACCTAAAAGTACACGTTTTCTGTTGTAAACTTCTGTTTCCTTGATTAAAAATTAAGCAATTTACTAATCACTACGGAACGGACGGACTGCACAAATACGGACTCGGACGTGAAGACATAATTTATCAGCATGCGTACGCACTTTTTCTAATAAAATTGTCCGTTTAGTATGAAACGTGTAAGCATACGTACGCGTGCGGAAAGCTGGACTTGGTCCCATACTAAACTGACATTTTCTATTTATTTTTTATTTATTAAGTCATCATAACAGTACAGACACCAAATCGCTTACACATGAATTGATTACGCTATACATGCATATTTTACGAATAGATAAAATTCTAATTCTATAGATAAAATGCGTACGCGTGCTGATAAATGTGTCTTCACCCTAAGCGTTAGCGATTGGCAACTTGTCTAAGCACCCTGACCTGCTACCGCGAACACTGAATGATTTGTCTCTGTCTCTCCAACGAAGGCGTCCTTGGAGTGATAAAGAAGAGTCCCCGAAATTTTCGGATTTCTTAGTTCGCGGTAGGGCTGCTGCTCGTATTGGTGCATTCAGACCAAACGAGCATTCGCTATTCTATCCCCCACCCTACGAAATCAAAGAATCACGTTTTGTGTAACGATCGAATTTCGTAGAGGAGGGGGTTAGAATAGCGAATGCTCGTTTGGTCTGAATGCACCTTTAAACGAACGACAGCAGCTTATGTCAAGCTTATTGTTACTCGTGGTAAGGCCTCAGGTGAGTGCTGCTTCAATTCTGCAGTGATGTAATCTGCAGTCATTGACCCCTGTGGCACTGTATTTGATGATTGCACCTACATAAAACTTTGGGTTGATTTCAGCAAATGTTTGTGAAAATTCATGATAACAGGATCAAGTAGGTAAGTCACAAGTGAATAGTGATAACCAGAATAATATATGAAATGATACCATAAAGGAAAAATAGACGGGTAGCCGCAAGAATACCGCCCCAACCACAAAATGAGGGTGGACCGCCGATATGTAAGATAAGGCACTGGTCTCACCGCGAGCTACTAAGCTATCAGCTATGGGCTATAAACACGAACAAACGATACGCACTCCCGTATAAAAAAAGACACACGGCGATACTCGCCCAGCTATCACCGCCGGGCGAGTATCGCCCTGGCCCGTGTCTCTTTTACTTACACGGGAGTGCGTATCTTTTGTTCGTGTTTATAGTTGTCAGTTCATAGCTTAGTAGCTCGCGGTGAGACTAGTGCCTAAGATTGAGAATATATTTGGACCACGAAACATACAGAATGATTTTTTTTATTCACCGGCTTTAGAAGCTTTAGAAGGTTAATTCGGACGTCATATTGATGAATTTTTACTATGAGACCGACATCCGATTCGAGACAATACGATGTTCCATACAGTGACATTAGTAGGTATAGGTAGGCGAAAATAAAAAATCACATTGTCACCAAATAAATTAGCGGAAATTCGGCGGACTTTAAAACTCTTTCGACGGATGCAGTTGCTTATTTATCTCAAATTAAGTATCTAATTTAAAATTGTAAGTAGAGAACAATGTACTTATGCCATCCATTACAAAATCAGTAAACCTTCAAATACATTAGAATTTAAAAAATAAAAAGAACTCGTACCATGCAATAAATACTGTATAATATCCGGTATAGATAATACCACTCAAACGTCAATGGCATGTCCATGTAATTCAACAAGCTGAAACTGCGGTAGTTGTAAAGTCAATAATTGAGCGCTCTCCATACATTCCCGTTGCTGTAAGAGCCACCAGGTCAGTGCATAGGAAATTTTTTGGTCACTGGGCCTCAGTTCCTGCTTTCCATCAGGTGGGCTGAGAGCTCAGTTGTCTAAGTTCGTCACATCAAAAAAAAGATGGCATTTGCAATAGTGCCGAAACATCGGGTGCTCAATAACTGCAATTTACATTGTAAATATTGCGTTTTAAGTCATAATAATAACGATATTTATTATTCATATTTACAAATAATCGAAATGACGATTATTACACGTTGCGATTAGAAGAACGAAAGTGACTGACATAGCCCGAAGAATCGCCAGGTTGAAGTGGCAGTGGGCTGGCCATATTGCCCGGAGGACCGATGACCGGTGGGGTCGGCGTGTTCTCGAGTGGCGACCACGCACTGGACGGCGCAGCGTGGGAAGGCTCCCCACAAGATGGAGCGACGACCTGGTGAGGGTTGCGGGTGTGCAATGGATGCGGACAGCTCACGACCGATCTTTGTGGAACTCTCTGGGGGAGGCCTATGTCCAGCAGTGGACGTCAATTAGCTGATGATGATGATGATGATGATGATGATGATGACACGTTTAAAATTTGTCGGGTTTTGTATTTGTGTAATAAAATAGACATGATGACTGGCAAGTCAAATCAGCTTCTTTTTTCAAACTGTCAAATCGATCACCACTATGGAATTTTATATGAAATACTCAAAAGTGACGTCACGTTTGAGTACTGCCAAGTGACCTAATCTGTTAAGTTATTTTCAATTTATTAAATAGAAGTTCTGTACAAAAATTATTGCTATCTACATCTTAGTAAGAATTTCTTCGTGTATTATGTCGAGCATAATTTTAAATAATTTGTTTTAACTAACAGTCATCATCCCTTTTATCAACATACTTATAGCCGTTGATAAAAATATTTTTGAAATTTGTATTTTTTCGCCGTGTGGTGATGGCAATAATAATACATTTGTCACCACCCCAACTCCTCCTGCGGGTGTCGTAAGAGTCGACTAAGGGATTGAAGTGTCACTGACCATTATTTGATAAAAGATTAATGATGGGCAGCAGCGTCATCATAGTGGACACATTACAGCGATCGCCAATCCGCTTGCCCAGCGTGGCGATTATGGGTATTTACCTCCTAATGCGTTTATACGCATAATTAATAGGAGAGGCCTACGTCCAGCAGTGGACTATCATAGGCAGTTGATGATGATGATGTTTTTAAATGACTAGACTACAATAGGAATGACGCGCACGGTCCCGGGTTCAATACTCCGCAACGATTCAAACTTTAAAGTGAATTTCGACGTACGCTCCAACTTTGTGCTGCACTGTACGGCAGTAAACAATACTAACCCACTTTACTCTTAGAACGAGCTTTAGTATTCCAATAACAATACGGGAATAAATAAAATGAGATCTTTCACTTTTAGGGACACCCAATTAGTGTGAAATTAAAAACCTTAATTGCAGTCAGCTTTGTAACGACAGTTAAGTACAAGATATTTATATTTTTTTACTTGATCGGCGTTTTTATTAATTTTGCCTTTGACTGTACTAACAACACAAAAAAAATATGGTAAAAATAAATTTTGATTTTGTGTGTAAAATAGACTCCAATAGACCAACCCTATTCCCCTTCCCCAAAAAACGCATTTTTTCGTAGTAATATTTCTTCTTCTACCTCTGAAGTCTGAATATATAGTCTGTCAAACCAACTTTGGCAGTAACAGTATGAACAAATCACTATATGCATCTATTTTTTCGAGTCAATTTTATTGCCGCCCGTGAGTAAAACCCTCGACAAATTAAAACTAAAATAAAATAAGTAAAAAAAGTTTTAAGTTAAACAGTTTTTATTGCACCAAAAACTAGAAAATAAAAATTAGTTGTAACTAACCGTAGATGCTACTTTCTGTAGATTAGTCACGTGAATGAAACTATTATCACTGTAGTCTTCCCAAGTCGGATGCTGAAACCCACGTTTAGCCTCTATGTCAGTGGATTAAGCGTTACTTAATCTGAAACTTTTACCAAACTGAAATAAAAACGTGGGGCGCACGCAATTGTGTTTAAGTCACTATAGTTATTTAAGAACACACATAGAAATCAAGACAGCAATAATAAGTATTGTTCTGGCCTTGATAATAGTTATTTACTACCTCTGTAGAAGTGTTGGAACAGATGGATGATTAATTGCAAAATTAAAGCTACAGTTACATTTTTTGAACATGTATGTTTCTTTATAATAAAGCCCCACGTTTTTATTTTAGTTTGGTAAAAGTTTCCGATTAAGTAACGCTTAATCCACTGACATAGAGGCTAAACGTGGTTTTCAGCATCCGACTTGGGAAGACTACAGTGATAATAGTTTCACGTGACTAATCTACAGAAAGTAGCATCTACGGTTAGTTACAACTAATTTTTATTTTCTAGTTTTTGGTGCAATAAAAACCGTTTAACTTAAAACTTTTTTTACTTATTTTATTTTCAAGTTTTTAGTACAATTGTTAAGTTAATTGCCGATATTATACCTACTTATTCTAGATCAAAGATGTTGTTTGTAATATGCAATAGAATTATGCATGCAAGCGTTTAACTCTCGCGCTTTAATCACGACACACATGTAAACGTAATGGACATTATTTTATGTGTAACGAGAGGGGAATCCCTGCTGAATAGATATTTTTAGAAATCCGACACTAAAAAAATGTCAGCTTGAATGCCCGAAGTGTCTCAAATGGACGTGTTATTCAAACAATACCTTAAACAACAGAGATCTGACAATAAGCAATATATCAATCAATTTGGTTTATTGAGAAAATCAAGTTAAATTTTTTATATTGTACACATTATACAAGTCGAATTTCGAGACTATAAAATATAAACTCATACTGTCAGTACCACGACCATCAGCTGGAGGGCCGCAGGCCCTACGGCTCGCCTCACGCGAACCACTCACGCTGCCAGCCTGCCTCTCTATCAGCTGGAGGGCCGAAGGCCCGACGGCTTGCCCTACGCTACGCGATCTACTCACGCTGTCACTTTATCAGCTGGAGGGCCGAAGGCCCGACGGCTCGCCCTACGCTACGCGATCCACTCACGCTGTCACTTTATCAGCTGGAGGGCCGAAGGACCGACTGCTCGCCCTACGCTACGCGATCCACTCACGCTGTCACTTTATCAGCTGGAGGGCCGAAGGCCCGACGGCTCGCCCTACGCTGCGCGATCCACTCACGCTGTCACTTTATCAGCTGGAGGGCCGAAGGACCGACTGCTCGCCCTACGCTACGCGATCCACTCACGCTGTCACTTTATCAGCTGGAGGGCCGAAGGACCGACTGCTCGCCCTACGCTACGCGATCCACTCACGCTGTCACTTTATCAGCTGGAGGGCCGAAGGCCCGACGGTTCGCCCTACGCTACGCGATCCACTCACGCTGTCACTTTATCAGCTGGAGGGCCGAAGGCCCGACGGCTCGCCCTACGCTACGCGAACCACTCACGCTGTCACTCTATGAGCTGGAGGGCCGAAGTCCCGACGGCTCGCCCTACGCTACGCGATGCACTCACGCTGTCACTCTATCAGCTGGAGGGCCGCAGGCCCGACGGCTCGCCCTACGCGATCCACTCACGCTGTCACTCTATCAGCTGGAGGGCCGTAGGCCCGACGGCTCGCCCTACGCGATCCACTCACGCTGTCACTCTATCAGCGGGAGGGCCGAAGTCCCAACGCCTCGCCCTACGCTACGCGATCCACTCACGCTGTCACTCTATCAGCTGGAGGGCCGAAGGCCCGACGGCTCGCCCTACGCTACGCGAACCACTCACGCTGTCACTCTATCAGCTGAAGAGCCGAAGGCCCGACGGCTCGCCCTACGCTACGCGATCTACTCACGCTGTCACTCTATCAGCTGGAGGGCTGAAGGCCCGACGGCTCGCCCTACGCTACGCGAACCACTCACGCTTTCACTCTATCATCTGGAGGGCCGCAGGCCCGATGGCCTGCCCTACGCGAACCGCTCACGCTGTTAGTCATTCAGCCGGACCCAACAGCTCGCCCTACGCTAACCACTCAGGCTGTCTGGCTTTTAGATGGAGGGCCGCAGGCCCGACGGCTCGCTCTACGCGAATGGGAAGGCCCGAGGGGTGAACTCACACTAACAATTAGCGGATCGCAGGTCCGGCGCCACGTCCTACACGCTGTCAGCGGTTATGACACACTAACAGCGGTTATGGTTATATTGCAGTATCAGATTTGAAAATTTGGAAGTGACCACTCATGCTGTCACTCTATCAGCTGGAGGGCCGCAGACCCGACGGCTCACCCTACGCGATCCACTCACGCTGTCACTCTATTACCTAGAGGGCCGCAGGCCCGACGGCTCGCCCTACGCGATCTACTCACACTGCCACTCTATCAGCCGAAGGGCCGCAGGCCTGACGGCTCGCCCTACGCGATCCACTCACGTTGTCACTCTATCAGCCGGAGGGCCGCAGGCCCGACGGCCTGCCCTACGCGAACCACTCACGCTGTTAGTCTATCAGCCAGACCCAACAGCTCGCCCTACGCTAACCACTCACGCTGTCAGCCTTATCGGCCGGAGGGCCCCAGGAAATGGCAGTGGGCGGGGCTCGTTGCGCGTGGAACCGATAGCCGTTGGGGCAGTAAGGTTCTCGAGTGGCGGTCACGTTCCGGAAGGCATAGCGTGGGTAGGCCCTCCTTAAGGTGGACTCATGACCTGGTGAAGGTCGCTGAATGCGGGTGGCACAGGGCCGGTCCTTGTGGCAATCTTTGGGGGAGGCCTATATTCACCAGTGAACATCTTTCGGCTAATATGATGATGATGATGATGATGATAATGAAATCCGTATGTTTCTACCAAATACCTAATGCAGTACTTCAAAATCTACATAGCGCTAAACCTAGCGGTTGTGGCAGGCAGTAACACTGGAGTATCAGATTTGAGGAGTTGGCCGTTAGTATTAAATTCGCATGTTTCTACTTAATATCTAAAGAACTTCTTTAAAATCAAGATATCGATAAAAGATAAACCTTGCGGTTATTGTGGGCTGTACTGCAGCATCAGGAGTGAGGAGTTGGAAGTCAAGATCATGCTGTTAGTATTTGATTATGCCAAACATGCTATATTTTCATTTTCACGTGTCTAACACTCTCGGTTAAGGTAATCAGTATGTCTGCAGCATCAGGCTTTGAGGATACAAGGATACAAATATTATAATATTGCATTGTCATAGGGACCTGATAAGAGTTCCAAATTTTATTGATTTTGGTTCAGTAAAAGTGGTCGAAAAATCGATCACAAGATTTGAAGCATCGACGACAGTTGATACGCGGTGAAGTTAATAAAAACCGTTTAATAATAAAAAAAGTTCTAATTATGAGTTACTTGTAAATTGATAGTCAAGTATCAACTAACTCATAATTAGGCGTTTTTTCCCGATTGCGTCACCCCGTATAAATAATTAGAAGATTTGTAAGTAATTTACCAAAGAAAAAAAACACCGATTTTACCAACTTCGGAAGTGAACCAAAAAATAATATACTTTCTGCAAATAAATCTCATACGTAAATTGTTTTTTCAATAGGTATGTAATCAATTATTATTACACTTAATAACGTGTCACTGTGTCTTAATCAACACACAATAATTAAGCCACTACGCAACCAAAATGCTGTTGATCATATAAATTGTACAATTCAGTTCTCGAACAACACATCCATGATTTACTGAACAATTTCGCAACTTGATTAATCATCATTTGACTCATTCCCACTCTCACGATGTTTCTCACACCTACTGCCGTTGTATTCTATAAGCTTGTACGAGACATGGCTGACCTAATACTACCCAACCGGTCTCACTAGAGCGCGAAGTTGTAGAAGTATGCCAGTGTTATTATCATCATCATCCTATATCAGTCCACACCTGGATATAAGTCTCTTCTGTTATCTACTTGTATGTAATGGGCGCATTAGGAGTTTATACATCGCCACACTGGGGAAGCCAATTAGTGATCTCAGCAAATATAAATAATTAAATATCTTGGGACATCATACACAAATCATCCTAGTCCCACAGTAAGCTCAATTAAACTTGTGATGTGGCTAACTACCAAGTGACGATACATATACAAGTAATAGACCTATAGATACTTAAGGCGAGGTAAGCGTAGAATTTCCGTTTGTTTTTTTCAGTTTTCTCAATAATACTACTTCCTTATGAAGTAAAACTTATATATCTTACATTTGAGAACTTGATCTATCGCGCATTGATTAGTATTAAGTATTTAAACAAACTTCGCCCTATAAAAAACGATCCCAAACATAGGTCTAATCTCTGCATGAAAACTCATTTTGCTAAGAAACTACATAACTTTACCAAGAAAAAAATATATCAGAAGAAACGTCAAAGTCTGTGTCAACGATTAACAAGAAGAAATCATTAATATTGTAAGAATTATATTTCATATTACAAAATATGTGAAATTATTCTCCCGGATCGCTCCTGCTGTCATCTTTCAGTCCCAATCGGGACCTGTTGGAGGGAGGACGTACGTCAATTTTGCGCACCGCTGTCGTCAACCAAACTGTCTTTAAGATTGGTGTGATAACACATAAAAAAATGTTATCATCACTGGGGCTTCGGAGACTGAATAAACATAAGTGGTGAGTGACTAAATTAATAGAATTATGTTATTCAATATATTAAACCAAAACAACAACAAACATATTACACAGTATAGATAAAAACAGTAGGATGACTACTGGTGATAAGACCATGACACATTTTGACATGACGAAAATAGTGAAATAATTAAGAATGGTACCTACTCGTATCTATTGAAAATAGGATTTTATATCCATAATAGTTCGTTTTCATCCAATAAAATTTTAAAAACACAATTTATTTTGGAATTCGAATTATTTTATGAAATGTTTTGCAAGCAGTCGCACTTTATTGATTTAAACTTTCACGACTATCACTCATATTTTAAATACAAACAGGTCCTAATCGCGTAAACTTACGTTTAATTATATCCTGACGTTACACCCGTGGTCGCAGGCATACATGAGTATCAATAAAATACTACTAATAATATACTATCAATTAAAAAAATTATGGAAAATAATGCGAATTGTTACGAAACATACCGAGAATTAGTACATTTCGATTCAAGTGTGAAAAAAATTAAGTACTAAAGGAGTGGAGATAAATTAAAGCACGACCGAAGGGAGTGCTTTAAATCGACACGAGTTACGAATTTCGTTTCCGCACGTGTATCGTACGACGTTTTTCAGTACATATGGCCCTCCGAAGATTTCGACCTGACGTAAAATGAAATAAGTAAGTTGAGTACATAATGCCGTTCTTTTACTAATGTTTTAAAATACACAATTGAATGTCGAATTTACAAGAATATTGTTATAATTTACCCTTTTTGGAGATACGTGACAAAAACATGTACGTGCTGTGATCAAAACATACTAAACATAGAACCAACATTCAAATGCATTTTGGAGATAACACAATTTATCAGAAATATAGAGCCAAAGAAAACGCAAATAGTATTAAAGACTGTATCGTTTATTATAAATACAAGTTTAACCTGGTCTAACTTTTGAAATATTCTGTGTTTCTATGTTCTGAGTGTATGGTGTGTACGTAATGTATGGCTACTTTCCAAATTGTTTCTTTTAAGGGCTTTATCGTGCTTAAAATATTGCCTATCAAACGTATTTCGGACAAACCTATACAGCTGAATGTAAGACTATTTCAGCGACTCCATGGTACTATTTTAAGAAGCAATACTGCCGTCCTTTGTCTAAAACCTATCTAACCCACAAATTGTAGTTTTGAGTTATGAGCAAAAAACTTAAAAGTAAATATTTCTAGAAAATCTTAAGATTTATTCCGAACTTCTGTTATAAAAAAATTAAAACTAAATTCAGGCTTACATTGTATGTGCACCATTTTAAAAACGAATGTAATATTTATGAGAAATTACCGTTTTTGTGTTTTAGTGTTGCAAAAAATTACAAAAATGCAAGCGATTTTACCTTTAAAACCCCGTTAAGTATACCTTTGCCGTTTTAAAGCGTTGCATAATTACCAGTTCATATCTAAATAACGGCTAAGTACTTAACGTGTTTATAGTATTGTTTTTATACTTTGCAGAATACGCAATGCATAGCTTAATAACGACTAAGTCACTTTAAGAGTTTATAGTACTTTATGTGTAGGATTACTAGTTAAAAAAAGAATGATATAAACACGCTACTGGACTTTAGCTGTTTTTTAACTATGAAATAACTGTGGAAATCATAGCTAGTTGTATGAATTCCTAAGCATAAAACACGTTACATGACAGATCATTTCCGATAACTAGGTTATAATCTTGTAATGTTATCCAAATGGTTTATTTATTGTTATAGCAAGTCCTCGTTAACCTACACTTTACAAGTAAGAATTAATAGTATTTTATGCAACAGTTGTTTAAGAGAGGTCAAAAAAGGCGAGTGGCGTAAGTAACAATTTGAGGCGAAGCCGAAAATTGTTAATAAAGACGCCACGAGTATTTTTTGACTCGGTTAAACAACGTTGCATACATTACTTTTTCTACGACTAAGGATTATATTAATCACAAAATAAAACACAGTTTGTTATATGAAAATATACTTTAATTATTATACGTTTAATTTATTTATGGAAATGGAGATGTAAATTTTGAATAGTGTTGTTGGAAAGGATGAACAATATTGCTTTGCTCTTCCGCGATACAGAATGTGTAGCTAATTAGTGCAACCCGCTATAATTACTTGCGTATTTTTTGCATGCAATTAATTTTCCCACCCTCCCGCCGCAAAAATAAATACGCAAATAACTATAACAAACCACCACCAATAACACTATACTCGACACGTGTTTCGCCTCTCTACGAGGCATCATCAGGAGTTGACGATGTTGTCGGTCTGGTGTCCGGCAACAGACCGACAACATCGTCAACTCCTGATGATGCCTCGTAGAGAGGCGAAACACGTGTCGAGTATAGTGTTATTGGTGGTGGTTTGTTATAGTTATTTGCGTATTTATTTTTGCGGCGGGAGGGTGGGAAAATTAATTGCATGCAAAAAATACGCAAGTAATTATAGCGGGTTGCACTAATTAGCTACACATTCTGTATCGCGGAAGAGCAAAGCAATATTGTTCATCCTTGAATATGGACTTCCGCAAAGTAACGCCTGATTCAATTAATTGTTGTTGGAAATATTATTAATATATATAATAAAAGTTCAAAGTGTTGCAGTTATCTGGGCGAAGAATCATGTACTTTTTGCGGATATGGTAATATTTCCCTGTTATTGTAAAAGTGCGATCAATTCGGTTCTTGGTGTTCATTATATGAACCACTAGCGTTTCCTGGGCATCAATAATATTGTTATTTTTTAAATCGTGTAACTCTTGCCGTCGACAAGCCCCCATTATTCCAAAAATTACAGCCACCTGTAACAAGAAATGGGAATCTAGGTGTTTTTAACGGCATAAGGTTCAATTTGGTTTGCAGGTGATTTTTGAAGTAAACGCGTCTGGTATCTAAACTTAATTTATTGCAACTGACTGGAGGGTACATGTGCATATCTACATATCTAGATATAGATAGAGTACGGGGACGCAAATCGACAAAACATACCGCCCTCCAAAAACAACAGTTTTTATCTTAACTTAATAGTTTATGAATAGGTAAGCACTTAACCTAAAACTTACGGAGGATAATCGCTGAATTGACACTTCTAAGCACATTATCACAAATACGATCATCACATCCATATGTTTAAAAGTTCCACTCTCATGAAATACAAAGATTTTATACATTTTATCTCAATTGAGACATTCAAGAAACAACACAATAGCGGAAAACTGCGCGAAGTGCACGAGCGCAAGCCAAACTAAAATTATTTACCTACGATTATAATTGACAAAATAACACCAGGTAGGTATCAACAAACTCTAATGCCCGCGTTGCGTAAGCAGTATTCGCATGATCTCGTAGGGTAACTTTAGTAATTATACTTACCTATAAATACGACAAAACAATGTTAGGTCGGTCAACCACAATAACAATTTACCTATTTTAACATACAACTTTAATGGACTGTATTATCGAAAATTATTTTAAACCGCCTTCCAAAATAAGGAGGTTATGGATTTGACTTTGGTTTTGTTGTTATGGGTGACATTTAATACCTATTATAGCAATTACAACTTAAATCTAGCATATAGCTGACATATTTAAACAATAAAAAATAAATCGTCTATGTAATGCATACAATATGCGTAGGTGACAAAATATGGGTAACTAGGTACTAATGAAAACACAATCTAGACAATTTACGTAAAACTTCTTATGAGTACCTACTTCACAAGTAATATCTTTACTACGGGTGCAAGGTCCATAAACAGGTTCACATATTTCACGTACACGTAGTTAAATTGATATTAGGAACGTATAGGTATATATAAACTTAGCGTATTTGTTACTATAAATTACAATTTCTGTTATATATAGAACATACTTATTACTCAATAACTAATATGTGTTTCTCACAATGGTTACAGTAGGTAATTACGTAGCTCGTTTGGTACATTTACCTATTTATTATTTATTAACAAAGATGCTTATGTATCGAGTAAGTAAACATTCATAATAGTTGGGCACCTGCCTATACAGCAATACCTACTCGTAGCCTGCAAAACGCGAAATAGATTTAGCCGCCCTCCTTAACTTACTGTTTTCAAATATAGGCAAAAAATATTAATCTGCAGTTTTAGGTAACAATATTAATTTTGATAAGGGTCTTTTTATTATATGATCGCCCTTGCATTTAACAGTTACAACCCGTGCTAGGTTGTCGGGTCCCGGGTGCAGCGCCGTGATCCTCCCTAGTAGCCACTTGGCAGGTGGCAAGTCTTGCTCCTTTAGGATCACAATATCTCCTATACAGGGTGATTGCACCACACTGTACCACTTTTGTTTTTGTTGGAGGGTGTTTAAATATTCAGCGTGCCATTTTTTCCAAAAATCTTGCATTTGTTTTTGTACAAGTTGCCAACGTGTCAATAAATGTAAACCTTTAGTTTCGTAATTTGTATCCGGAATGGTAATTAAGGGTTCTCCAACAAGGAAATGCCCTGGCGTAAGTGGGTTAAGTGTGTCTAGAGTTTCGTCCAGTTGACAGAGAGGCCGTGAATTTAAGCATGCCTCCACCTGGGTCAGTAACGTAGACATTTCTTCATAAGTTAACTTTGTAGTTCCGTTAACTCTCACCAGGTGGCGCTTCGCTGAACGAACACCGCTTTCCCATAAACCACCGAAATTGGGTGACTTCGGTGGTATAAAATGCCACGTCGTGCCGTCGTTAGCTAAGAGTTCAGCTATTTCTTTAGTTATATTTTTAGTACTCTTAGCCCACATATCTCTTAATTCCTTGTCTCCACCAACGAAATTAGTCCCATTGTCGCTCCAAAGTTGTGCACAGTGCCCTCTTCGAGCGACAAATCTCCTGAAGGCCGCGATGAATGCTTGAGCTGTAAGGTCTGTTACTGCTTCCAAGTGGACTGCCCGTGTAGACATACACACAAACAAACAAATGTAGCCCTTGGTGGCAGTATGACCTCGACCCTTGGAAGTTCTCAAGTACACCGGTCCAGCGAAATCAACTCCACTATGGTAAAACGCGCGATTCTGAGTGACTCTTGAAGTAGGTAATTGACCCATAAGTTGCTGTCTAGTGAATGCATTGTTTTTTATGCACACAATGCACTTATGAGCGTAACTTCTAACTGCCGATTTTAGACTTGTGATCCAGTATTTGCTCCTTATGTAGGTCATTGTCTGCAGAGTCGTACCATGATAGGTTTTTATGTGTGCATCCGCTATTATTAACCTTGTAACATGTTGCTTCCTTGGTATGATAATCGGATGTTTCGCGTTCTCTGGTAGATCTGCTTTACTTAGTCGTCCTCCGACTCGCAACAAATCGTTTTCATCCAAGTACGGTGTAAGCTTAATTAATGAACTTCTATTACTAACTTTACTCTTCTTTTTCAGGTCTTCGAATTCTTGGCTGTATACTGACTGTTGGTAGTATCTAATGCACTTTCTTTCAATTTCTTCTAATTCATCAGGGATCAAGATATCTGGTTTCTTCTTTTTGTAATCTAAAAATCTCTTACATCGAGCTAGTACTCTTTTCATCCTAATTATTGAAGAAAATCTTTCCCAGATGGGTGTATCTTGCATTAAAATATGGAACGACTTCTTAATCTCCAGGTCTGTGTTTGGAATTGCAGAGGGTCCTTGGATTTCTATATCTTTCAACTTTAACCATGAGGGTCCATTCCACCAAAGTTCGCAATTTGACAGATCACTTGCCTTGACACCTCTTGACGCCAGATCAGCTGGGTTGTCTGCCGATATAACATGCCTCCATCTGTCATTGTCTATATGTTGGATAATCTCTGACACTCTATTTCCAACAAATACCTGCCAGCGACTGGGTTGAGACTGTAACCACGAAAGGACCACCATCGAATCTGTCCATGCGTATATCCTGTGCATGGGTATATTCAATAAACCCGAAATTTCGTGCAACAGCTTTGCTAACAATACCGCAGCACAAAGCTCCAATCTTGGAATTGTCAATTGCTTTAGTGGAGATACTCTTGTTTTCGATGCCAGCATGGTTACATGAACATCACCATGTTCGTCTACCACTCGTATGTAGACTACGGCTGCCATGGCAAGAGTTGAAGCGTCAGAGAACCCGTGTAAATCTACTTCTTTGCAGCGAGACGACATCTTGATCCAACGGGGAATCTCGATAGATTGCAACTCATGAAGCTCGTCTCGGAAACTCATCCACTCATCCACCAACTCCGAAGATAGTTCGTCATCCCACCCAAGACTACAGAGCCATAATTTTTGGATCATCACCTTGGCCGTTATTACGACAGGTGAGAGCCATCCAAAGGGATCAAATAGGCTAGCAACATCAGATAAAATGACTCTTTTTGTTACAGGTACCCTGGTTTCTGGTAAGTTAACTGAAACGTGAAAGGTGTCATCTTTTCTGTCCCAGGTAAGCCCCAGTATTTTTATAACTTTATCCAATTTAATCTCTTTTTTGTCTTTTACAGGTTCCGGAGTCTGCGTGCCATCAACCAAGTCCTTCAAGAGTTCTTCAGAATTGCTCGACCACTTCTGCATTTCGAAACCACCTGATTTGAGCAATTTACTAATTTCTTTACAGGCAATCTTCATTTCTTCCAGATCTTCATGGCCTGTCATGAGGTCATCCATGTAAAAGGAATCTCTAACTATCGCCGCTCCACGAGGATAGTTGGTTTGCTCGTCATCGGCCAAGCGTTGAAGCGTTCGGACAGCAAGGTGAGGGGCTGCAGCTGTGCCAAACGTTACAGTAAGTAACTTATAACTATCAATTTTTTCAGATGTGTCTTCCCGCCATACTATGCGTTGTAAATCTGTATGTTTATCATCCATTCTTACTTGACGATACATCTTTACGATGTCGCCAATGACACAGATTTTGTGCGATCTCCACCTAAATATTAGACTTCGCAGATCTGGTTGTATTGTAGGTCCTACCATCATGCTGTTGTTTAAGGAGCATCCGTTTGAGCCCTTTGCTGACGCGTCGTAAACAATTCTCACCTTAGAAGTTTCCTTATTTTCTCTAATTACAGCATGATGTGCCAAATATATTGTATTCTCTTCATCTTCTTCTTCTGTTTCGACCTTCTTCATGTGTCCCAGCTGTAAGTACTCGTGTATTACCTTTGTGTATTCTGTTTTCAACTGTTCATTTCGTGTAAATTTTCTTTCCAGTTGCTCCAACCTCATGACGGCCTGATGCCTTGTATTCCCACAAGATTTTACAGTATCTGCAATATTTGTTTTTAAAGGAAGTTGTACCACGTACCTTCCTGTCTCATCCCTCCTTGTTGTTTGTTGATATATTTCCTCACACCTTTCTTCCTCCTTTGTCCACATGCTTGGCTTCGTGTATAGTTCAGCTTCAATCTCCCAAAACCTTTTCAGGAAATTATTGTCTTCTTCTATTTGTCTTGTAACATGTAGACTAGTGATGTGCTGTGAATCTGTAAATGATGAATTAGTACCCCCCGATAAAATCCAACCCAGGTGTGTCTTTTGAGCAACAAAGTCGTTCGGTCCTTTCATCAAACCTGAGTCTATGATTTTGCCATACACATCTGCACCTAGAAGTATATCAACCCTCCCTGGAGTGCAGAAGTTAGGGTCAGCTAAATCTATTTCGTTAACCTGAGGCCAGATAAATCCCCTAATTTCTCTATCAGGCAGCCGACGGGTTACCGACTTCAATACATAAGCATTTACATTAATAGTGAAGGAAATATCGTACCTTGATTTGATATTGAGTGTTACCACATGTTTGATGCTAGTCTGATTGTCCTCACCAATACCAAAGACTACTCCGCTGACCCTGGATTTCTTTAAACCCAGCAACTCGACCGCCCTTGCGGTCACGAAGCAAGACTCTGATCCCTGGTCTATAAGAGCTCGAAGTACGTGTGACTGCCCGGACTCCGATGTCACATGCACCAACGCTGTCGCCAACAAGACTCTTCCACCAGGTTGTAATGCACTCGATGTGTGTGCCACTACTAAGGTTTGTATCTTCTCTTTATTGTTGTTAGTTGTATCTCCAGACGTACACGTTTCTTCATCAACTTGTTTCTTATCTCGGTGTAATAAAGAGTGGTGCTTTCTCTTACAAATTTGACAAGTTGTTTTATGTTTACATTTATATACGTTGTGGTTCGGAATTAAGCAATTGAAACAAAGGTTGTTTTTCTGCACGAAACTGTACCTATCTTCTATAGATTGCTTCGAGAACTGTTTACATTGATAGATATGATGACCTTCGCTGCAGAATGCGCACCTCACTTCACTTGGCGCAGTAACATGAAACACCTTGGGCTTTACAGGTTTGTAGCTTTTGCTGGCAGGCTCCACCATCTCCAACGTGCGGAATCTGTTTTCCAGGAACGATTTTAATTTGTCAAAACTAGGTAAGTCGTCTGTTTCATCTCTGCTTATCAACTCTTCCCACTCCTTATGAGTGCTCGAGTCCAGTTTTGAAACCATGGAAAAGTTGACTATTGCATCCCAATGATTAGTGGGTAGGCCTAAATGTTTAAGTGCGCTCATACATTCTACGGAGGTATCCAAAAGCTGCTTCAAAGCTGTAGCTGACTCGTGAGTTATGGATTTTTGTGAAAAGAATTTCTTGAAAACACAGTTAGCTATGTACCTCTTATTGGCGTAACGTTTTTTCAGCGCTGTCCATGCCTCTTGATAATTTTCAGCAGTAATTGAAAATTGACGCAATAGTGTCTCCGCCTCTCCTGTTAAGCTACCCTTTAAGTAATGTAACCTTTGAACATCTTGTAAGGATTCATTGTTGTGCACTAATGCGAGAAACAAATCATGAAATGACTGCCATTCGGTGTAGTTACCGTTAAACGTAGGCAGAGAAATTCTAGGTAATTTCACTTCACCACTGTTAGATGTACTAGGAGCAGACATTTGCTTAGACTCACATTTTATCGGAACTATACATTCTAACTTCGCCATCATTTCGCCTTTGTAAGTGTAATATACTTCCTCGAATTCCTCAAACATGCTGTCGGCGAAGTAGTTTATCTGCGGACGCTCGTCCACAGAAACCGATAAAATCAACGTTTCATGCACAGCCTTAAACTCCTTCCAGTACGTTTCAAGTGTATCTATTCTTCCCTTCACATAACCAGCCGTAACTCTGTCCTTAGGTGATTTCCTGAAGTTAACGTACGCCCGTTTCACCTTATCGGTCGTGTCAGCTTGAATAACTATACTTCTTTCGATTTGCTCCATTGCAATAAGTCTTTCACAATAAACAAATTAAGAGCTGAGCACACCTGCACGAACAGTACTTAACCATAGAAAATGTCCACTTATTTGTTAACTTTTTATGCGTAGGGTAAGTGAGCGCCACGCGAAAATGTCCAACAATACTTATGTATTTAACTCGCGGCGCGGCGGTTCACTATTGTAATACACTGCACTGTGTTCGAAGTTAACGATGGGAATGTTCTTAGTTCCCGATACACCTTGTCCTTTCTCGAATATTACACGGCAATAATGCACTAACAGTTTTTTACAAAAAAATCCGAACTCTTTAAACCCTTAAGGTTCCTTTGCTTAAATTCACTTTTAGTCTATAATTGTCCACTGATTTCGCCACATTTCAATATATATTTAGCGTTATTTTACTAAAATTACACCGATTTTCGATTGAACCAATTATTCAAACTTGTCACTGCCAATCATCCGGTTCGAAGGACCATGTTTTTAACGGCATAAGGTTCAATTTGGTTTGCAGGTGATTTTTGAAGTAAACGCGTCTGGTATCTAAACTTAATTTATTGCAACTGACTGGAGGGTACATGTGCATATCTACATATCTAGATATAGATAGAGTACGGGGACGGAAATCGACAAAACACTAGGTGTTAAAAATCCTTACAATATAATTAAATACAATATTTGCATACACAGTATACCTAAATAACATAATTAACCGAATATACTAGTGCATTAATAAAACAAGAAATATGTAACTATATATTTACCTTGTTGAACAGATGATTCCGATCAGGTGCTTGCTCAATGATTTTTTTTAATTCATCGGGTAAAAAAGTCTAAAAAAAAACTTTCTTTCTTTTCAATAAAGCCAGCAACTTGGCGTATTTAGATATGTCTGTCTGGTTGTATATGTTGAGAGTTGCCTTGAGTTTTGAATATTCAACCCAAAGTGAAGACGGTTTGAATAATTCTATGAGGCTTTTAAAATATGCCAATAGGACATTCTCTGAGAATGACGAAGTCTGGTGTTCGATTCGCCACGCCGTGAATTTCTGGTACGACTGATCGTAAAGATGTAGCGATTTTGTAGGAAACAAATTCTCAGTAACTGATTGTGCCGCCGTCGATATCTCTTCCGGTGTCAGAACCAATACCTCATCATAATCCATCTTATCTTATTATTATTCAATTTATTTTCTTCACTTCACAGTCCAAAAAAATATTAAAAAAGAATTTTAAACAAATTTAAAGATTGCCGCACAAACTGAAAATAACAGTGAAACACAGTGAAAAAACAAATGACGGAATGTAATAGACACGGTAACGTTTTTTTTTTAACTGTCAGTTGCTGCCTGCCAGTGACGATTCTAAAACACTTACGTTTTTTTCCTTACGTTGGTAGCAATTATTTTAGATACGTTATTATTTCAGACAATATGAATCCAGTTGTTTGTTAAGTTGTCAGGTTTGCGATTTGTTGTAAATTGAGTAGGTATCTCTGCTAGCAGTTGCATTTTAGCGACTTTATAAGCCTAGGGTGTTTTTGAAGAATAGAGTATATAGACTTTTCTGAAATTGAGTAAGTCCTGCTTTTATATTTGTTGGCGGGACTATATAAATGACAGATAAAAGTGCCGGAGTAGAAAAAGGGATTTAATACCTATTTAAAATAAATGAAACAAGACTGTGTATGATAAATCTTTTTAATTCAAATGCGAAACAAAACGAAAAATCAGCCTAAACTTTTTTTATAATTAGAAAACAAAAAACAAAATTACTTCTAGTTCATAAGAATAAACAAAAATATTTTTTGTGAAAACTTATTTAGTCTTATTAAGTAACATCAGAATTATCGAATTAGTAGATTGCATACCGAGGACAGTAAAGTTATATTAATTACAGACCTTGGCCGGAAAAAGTATAAAATCAATTGTTTGTCTACCTTAACTTCACTTTCGCCCACTTACTTTACAGAAGGGCTAGTATAAATGTAAGCTTATTGTAACATTCACTTTACTGTAGTTAACGTATCGACGGGTCAAATTATGACTGTCGTTTACATAGACCGTACGTCTACTATCATATTTTCACCCTTCGATATGTTGACTATAAAGTGAAGTAACTGTCAAATACAACAGATTTAAATGTATACTACTTAGCCCTTCTGGCTTAGATATGTATCTACCTACTAGTCATTACCCGTAACAAAACAATTTATAAAACTTATTTATTATTTCTTCCTTAATTAACAAATGAGATCAATTATAAAACTTTAATACTTAATTATTATCATCTTCAAATCGTCTACCATGCCCGACATTGCCTATTATATGTTATAGATGATGGAAAGTAGGATATTTCTTACGTCTACAGAGTTACTCTAGTTCTATTTTTTTGCATTATAATATATTTTAACGCTGCATTGAAGGTTGTCTTTCTTCATTTTGATTACAGTAGGAGTCTATCATACATTGGATTCTCGAGCTTATTAAATGCCTGAAATTAAAGACAATAATAAATATTTGCCTATAAAATAAAGCGTGATGGCAAAAAGTGACGTTTTAAGAATAAGTTTAGAAAGTACCTAGTCTGATTAAGTTGTAAAGGCAGCGGGCTTTTCTATAGCCTCATACGGTAAGTGAAAGTCACGGTGTTCACCCTTACCTCTGCCGAAACCTTTATAATAGGTAATACATGTAGTTCAACTTACATGGGTTGCTTTGTTTGTATTGCGGCGTTTTACGAGTATTACAGGATTTCCTTTAATATCTAACATATTTCTATACATATAAACGCGCGCAACAGAGTGACTGTACTAGAAATTCTATTGTAGATAATTTTGTCGTATATATAATTAACAAACCAACATAATAATATGTATTCTATTAGGTAACAGTCAGGTACAACAATACCTTCAGCGAAAAACTACAACAAAGGGTGTAGCAGGGTAGCCTTGGAAAAAATGCCCCCAGAGGTTTTGGTTTGAAACTATAGTCAAACGATGACTTTTAAAGAGGTAACACAATGCACAAATTTTGGACCCCTCTTACCCACGCAAACCCCAATAGGCCAATACCCAATAACTGTGAAACTGTTTTATTTTTTTTCTCCTAAACTATGTTAGTGACGGTTTCTATATTTTGCACTACGGCCTAAAGGTATTATTAAAAAAGACAGCCGTCTAGGACTTCATACAAATACAAATAGTTTATTGCTTGAATGTGAGTAGGTAATAAATATATTCATAAAAAAAAATCAACCTGTATAACAAGTTTGGCTAGAGGTACAATCACCATTTCTTTTTTATATGTGTCTACATCTTATCTAGATAATTTGCAACTTTCATGTGCCTAATTAGTCTAGGTGCGTCAATGCGAGAATTTTTTTTTTAATACTGTGGTGCCTACTACGGCCTCACAATATTATGATGAAAGACTTTCGTCTTCATTATTAAATATTACACAAAATGGTAGTATCAATAAGCACTGATGAGTTTAATTTATAATTATGTAGCACCACCTTTTCAAATTGAAATTCCTTGTCGCTGACGGTTGCTTATTTTTTACTTATAATATTGTAAAACCGTAGTAGGCACCATAGTATTTCAAAAAAATGTTTCGCTATGATCCACCTAGACTAGGCACATGAAACTTGCATATTATCTAGATAAGAAGTAGACACATATAAAAAAATGGTGATTGTACCTACCTCTAGCCAAACTTGTTATACCTGTATAACAAGTTTGACTAGAGGTAGGTACAAAATTAAAGTAATTTTTTTTACTGTTTTTTTAATGTGTATGAAGTCCAAGAAGGCTGTCTTTTTTTGATAATAACTTTAGGCCATAGTATTATATTTGCAAAAGGACTATGCGTCAAAATGGACCAAAAACCAACAGAGCTGGGAGTAGTGTCATTAAAAAGGTCTGCTTATGTACTTTATTTCATTCTATAGGTGCAAAGTTGAATTCCATTGGATAATTTTGTATGAGTAAGGCGTTCTGCTGGCACTCTCTTAAGTAAATCACCGACGTCCAGACATCATTCATCATAGTATTTACTCAGACTAAAATACAAATATCTCTGTTTTGCAATGGAATTGAACATAGTGCCCATAGAATGAAATGAAATAAATGTAATTACCTGTTTAATGACACCACTTTCAGCTCTGTTGGTTTTTGGTCCATTCTCCATACAAATCTGCCCATAGCCCTTTGGAAACCATCACTAACATAGTTTAGGAGAAAAAAATAAAACAGTTTTTCAGTTCTTGGAGTTTTCGCTGGTTAGTGGGGGTAAGAGGGGGTCCAAAATTTGTGCATGGTGTTGCCGCTTTAAAAGTCATTGTTAGACTATAGTTTCAAACCAAAACCTCTGGGGGCACTTTTTCCAAGGCTATCCTGCTACACCCTTTAAATGAAAAAGTTGAACATCTAACTAAAATATTAAAGCTCATCAAAAATGTATTTATGTTTGGTTGACAACAATAAACATTATATTGTCAATAAATATTATATAGTCTTAAATAATATGCAGAATAACTACTGTACACATAACTTTAATATATTACACACTTACCGTCGCGTTCCAGACATTTTGCGGTGATAAACATGCAGCCGTCACTGATAACTATTCGACTACGGAACTCACTCCCTATTGAATTAAGACGTGCCGAATTGATTGCATCCTTCAAAACATTACTTAAGAAACACTATCTGTCACTTCCTTCTTTCACTTCACTTCACTTCATCAGCCTATCTCGGTCCACTGCTGGACGTAGGCCTCTCCTATTAACTATACTATGCGTATAGACGCATTAGGAGGTAAATGCCCATAATCGCCACGCTGGGCAAACGGATTGGCGATCGCAGTAATGTGTCCACTATGATGACTAGGGTTAGGATTTTGGTGGCATTTATTGAACAGAGAACGGTGGAGTCGATGTTACAAGCATTTTATTCTTGAATAAATGATTAAATTATAAAATAATAACGAAATAGTGAGACGTTCAACCTGCATTTATCAATGAATTAAAAAAAATAACATTAATTTTATTTTCGAGTACCTAGAAATATATAAATTTTCAATAAAAAGTTGGTATTTGAGAAAATTTATTGATTTGATATTTTTCAAGATTTTTTTATTGTTTTTTCCGAAGGCCATTAATATTATAAAATACTCATGAGCAATTACCTATTATATAAAAAAATTGGATGAACTTCACTACCTATGAAGTGTCATAGGTAGGTCGTAAGTCAGATATTAAACGTGAAATTATTTAATACTTCAAATGGGCGCTACCATAGTATAAAGATTAATTAATTATTCAATCAATCATAAAAAAATAAACAACGACTCCACCGTTCTCTGTTCGCCTAATGCCACCAAATTTCCTAACTCTAATGATGACGCTGCTGCCCATCATCAATCTTGTATCAAAGTATGGTCAGTGACACTTTAATCCCTTAGTCGACTCTTACGACACCCGCGGGAAGAGTTGGGGTGGTGACAAATGTATTCTTACTGCCGTCACCACACGGTCACTTCCTTAGTTTTGAATTATTTATTTATTTTATTTATTTTCTCCTTTCATTCCAATTGACTTAAACTAATTATTTCTCATAGTTTCACTATGTGATGTATCTGTATTTTTATAAAATGTATATGTATTTCTATGTGTATCTATTTATATATATATCGCACGCCTAGATCTAAACAGTATCAACTCAAAAAAGTACTTTTTTCAGAAATCCCAAAAAACTAGTTTTGGCATTTGTATGCGAAACAAAAATCTAATTTTAAAATAACTGGCTCGAAGGCCGGTATCTCAAATGACCAGAATCGAAACTTTTGTAATTGGGTAATAATAATAGATGTAAAAGATGATTTTTAAGTTAATACAGTTTTGCTTGTTAATTTGTGTATTATTTGTGGATCATTTAGAGTTGAAACTCTTTTGTTGATTTGTTTTAAAGTTATTACATCTTATTCCTTATAACTTAACACTAAATGATTCACAAATAGAGCATTATGTCAAAATTAAAACAATGTTATTAGGCTTTATTAGGTTTTATTTCAACAGATTAATTTATATTTCTACGAGTAGGTAATTATTTGGCACGAGAGAGATCATTATTATCAAATCACAAATCCTTTTACTAAGTTTACTAATAATATCCCACGCCGCTTCATAATTTTAAAACAACAATAAAGTGGGTAAATAAGTGAATGAAGTAACAATGAAAAAAACAGTATTAACTCAAAAATACATAAAATCAGGGGTAACTAGTGTTGATATCTTGCTACCTATATTCCATAACTGTTATGAACGAGAATAATTTGCAATGTTTCTTAATAATTACTCAATATGTTTCGTTTCGGATAAGATAAACCTGATTTTCGGAAAATTCAACAAAACAGAAATAACAAAAAAATTATAATTATTTTCATTAAAAGAGAACTAAATCAAAATGAATAACAAAATATTTCTTACCTCGCCACATAAACAGTTTTAACTGAAAATACAACAATGACTAACTCTGATAATATTCATAAATAGTATATTAACTCAAAATAATCACTAACAAGTGGCTACTTTTAAATCAACAAGACTGTAACAAGTCGAAATAGCACTGTATTGGAGACTTGAATTACGTCGATCATGCGGAGCAACTGACAATACTGCTGTTTAGACGGTACTGTTATAATTAAAATAAGCCAGCAAAAGGTACTTAAGCGGCTGTCATTCGGCTTGCGGCGAAGATATTGTTGCACCGGTTTTTGTGGCTTACGCGGCTTGATTTGTAGAATTCAAATATGCAGCTAACTCAAAAGTGAAGTTTTTTGAGTTAATACTCTTTAGATCTAGGAGTGCGATATATATATATATATATTATATACATATTTATGTATTTGTATTTTGTGTTTATTTTTACATTCCTTAGCCATCAGACCATTTTTCTCAGTTTTGCACCACCTAAATACTATCAACTTTTACTTTCTTATCTCCTCTACCCAAAGGTTGTCTGGAAGAGATCGCTCTTTAGCGATAAGACCGCCTTTTGCTTACCTCTTTCTATAACATGTACTTTTATTATTTGTTTTGTATTTGTCTTTGAGGTGCAATAAAGAGTTATTGTATTGTATAACTACACAAGACCTCGTGCGCGAGCGCCGCACAGTGAACTGCCGGCCACGGCGGTCAGATCTGAGGGGAGGGGTTTTGCACTTTGCGGGGTATTAGCGTGGTATTGTTGATTAGCGTGTTTTTAGGTCTTGTATCATTGTATTTTTTTCTGTAGTTTTCATCCGTTTAAACTAAGTCACTATTAGGTTTTAGTGTTGTATTTGTAGCCGAAATCGTAATTAAGTTCTTATTAATAAAAGGTTAAGGGACTTTAGCCATGTTTAAGCGTAGAAGCTGTTTTTTAATGTAGTATCAGACAATAAAAGTGCGTAACAAAAAAATAATAATAAAAGGGTAAAAGGACTTAAACGAGGATATAAACAGTTTTTGTCAAGTAACGTGTTTTTAGCTGCGTATCATGTAGTTTAATCATTAAATGAATACAACTGCTAAGTACCTTAACATTACTTATAGCTATGTAATGTAGATTTGCCATTTTATAGTATTGTAATCTATCAACTTATACTGCACTTAGCGGGGTATTTGGATTGAGTATCTCCGTGAATATAAATGATAAAAATATGATTCCAAGACCAGTCTATAGGGTTTTAATTCCTCTTTCAGAATCTTTATTCAATTGAAAACTACTATTTTGCTGCTTAGGCCGGTTTTAGGTATAGGACGGCAGAATAGGTCAAGATGCTACCCGAGTATATTATCTAAACGGAGTCTTCATGATTCCCCAATCAGGCATACACAAATAAAATGTGGTGGATTTTATGTTTTACATAAAATCGGATTTTTACACAACGTTTTAGATGCCCTTCACTTTCTTATGCGTGCGAGAACAGCGAAGCAGCTATAAGAATCAGCCATACATAAAATCTTTAATGAAACACCATGGGTCTGATCCATAGTTAGAACAGGTAGATATAAATGCTCCACTATAGTTATATTAGATGTCAAAGTCAAAATACACGTAAGCTACATACCATATTCTCTTTAAAGTATCCTTTCACAAATTCAGGTCATTTTTTTGGGCAATATAAGAGCTATGGCAATATCTAAATGTTTGACATTACGAAGCACATGAAAGCGTGTCTTTCAAAGTACGATTTTTTTGTGTGTGATGTCGTCTTTTTCGCAAAACTTAAATTTTCTTGTAATAAATACTTGTCCGAAATATTTTTTTATTACTCAGGAGATCAGGATTTTGGGTCTCTTTTGGTTCCCATAAAGTTTGAAGTTCGATTTTTGAAGCGAATAACGTTGTAGGCCCGAATTTTTTTTAGTCATATTGTCATAAGTCATAAAAATTAATATTATAAATCGGTGGTCAGTTTTATGTTGGTCATAATTATTGTTAGTCATAAAAGTCGATGCCCATAACTTTTAAAATCCATACAGCATCATTTCCAGAATGTTAAAAGCAATAACCTTCCTTATTATAACTGTTACAACGTCTATACGTATTCGCAAG
>JALPQI010004835.1:0-76306 GCA_025490895.1 Thaumatotibia leucotreta
GCGTGTAGGTGTACTTGATCGTTAATTCCATTATAATTTAGTGTTTCAATGCTTTTTTAAATTCTTGTAGATACTGTACTCATTTTATTTACTGATAAGTCGATATCCGTTATCGGTGCTCAAAAATATCTGAAAATGCACTTTAACTTCATCACATGGCCGTTTCTATATTTTTGATAGCAGGTGATAGGTACTTGTACGATTAAATGACACTAGCCTAAACTATACGTTAGATCCAAAAAAGTACCTTGTGAAAAACCTATTATTTGGCTTTGATTTCTGATGATATAAAAAATGTCTCAAATTGTAACCCAAATGTTAAGTTTTGTAGGTAAGGTGTGTAATCAACTGTAAAACTATAAAATCGACTCCATGTCTCCTGGAAACGATATGTTTATTATTTATTTACAAACACGCAACATATTACGTGCACAATTTTAGCCATGTAGAAAGCAAATTGCAAATAAGGAAATAACACCATACAGATATTAAATAACTCTTATCCGTCTGTCTATCTATATGAAACCCATTGATATTTCCATTATAGATCTACATCAGATACTAATAGCTACGCCTACTTGCAAATAAATCAAATTCGTTGACAAAAACAAGCCGCTTTTGATTGAATTCGAAATATATTGCATATAGCTTCGCGTGGGCAAAACAATAAATACAGAATGACAAAAGATTTTAGAGATAATTTAATAAAACCATTTCACTAATTTGATTATTATGTGAACTAGTTTTAAGACTGGTTGAGATTTATCTTATTTTTTATTACGGACGCGGTTTTCTGTTTAGATAACGAATGAGTTGAGTCGACGTTTTACATAATTTAATGAAGCTAACTCATTGAACCAGTTTTACAGAAATGTGCCTTGGGTTAATTCCAGTCGGAGTTCATTTTGAACTATGAAAACAAGTAGACGCTTAATACAACTATACAAATTTTATCGGGAAGCAGATTTTCTGGTTGAGTTGAGAGACCACACGAGCGAACGCTCATTCTATATATCCCCCACGCTACCAAATTCGTTCGTTACACAAAACGTGATTCGTCGAAATTAGTTGATTTCGTAGAGTGAGGGATGGAATGAGCGAATGCTCGTTTGGTCTAAATGCACTTTTAAGGTGCGTTCAAACCAAAAGAGCATTCGCTATTCTAACCCCTACGAAATTCGATCGTTACACAAAACGTGATTGGTTAATTTCGCAGAACGGGGGATAGAACAGCGAATGCTCTTTTCGTTTGAACGCACTTTATGGATTTGCCCATTGCTTATGTTATACTTGGTATTGGTTGGTAATGTTGGTATTAAAACAATGCTTTTAGAGTCATCTCTAGTAATAATACTTGCAGCGACGACAAGCCTACCTAATTCTAAAAAAGAATTGCCTACAAATTTACAAACCACAACAATCTCCGAATTCTCAAACTACTAATTAGGCGTCCCTTTCCGGCTTCACATTAAAATAATCGACATGTCTCACAAATGACCGACTCAACTAAAAATAATTACGTATCCGTCGATTAAACTCCAATTTTCTGTATAAATTGGTCCAAAACATGAGGTTCTACTACTATTATTCTTCACCGACCGCCAACGAGCATTCGCCTATAAAGCAATATAAAATGAAACTTACACCACAAATAAACTATATTAATCTAGAGATAGTTTTATATTGGTTTCGCGAGGTAAATCGGAATGCTCAGGTGCCAGGTAAAAGGCAGAACTCAAATTGGGCCAAATTATACAGATGTTTCGGGCCAATCGACATGTGAAGCATTTGTGATTAAGCCACTAGATCACTGGTAATCATGTCCTGAAGGCATTTGTATCGTGTTGGATATTTGATTTAATATGTTAAAACTTATTGTATTATTGTAAACTTATTAAATTATTTGTAAAAATTGTAAACCAATAGTAGTGTGTAGGAAAAGACACATCACAGACAGAAAACTATTTTCAAAACGGAATATATTTTGAGCTTTCTGAAAACGGACTGATATCTTAACTTTCAGACGTTTCAGCTAAGTTAACTGACATTTATCAACTCTTGAAACATTTTGTAGCAGTGATACATACATCTACAAGTGACAATTCAACTTCTTAGAATCTATTATAACGATTAAAAACAAATAACACTAAAATAACTATCCTCATTAATGATATTTGAGTAATTTCGTTGCACATTCCCCGCTGCACCGTAAATTAAGGACACATCGAAATCACCAGTAAATCAAGCTAACTTCAGTTAAAAAACACTAGTATAAATTTAATTCGAAGCTAGTTGGCGTAAGAACACGAATGACAAACGATGCCCGTTTAATGTCAATTAGGCGACTCGCGCGCAGAAATTATTCAGAATGCTTTAGACGCTCGCGTAACGCGTACAACTAACCAACATGAAACCAAATAAAATTTAATTCTATTTTGTTATAAATGTAATAGTTTGTAAATTAATATTTAGTTTATTTAGTTTTCTCCTTCGTTATTGTGTATTTTTGTCCCTTTTAAAGTAAATATAGTATGCTCTTAACATGATATGTACATAAATTGATTCAGTATTCTTACGGCCTATTTCGCAGTCCCCAGTTAATTTTGTAGGACATTGCTGCTTACTGAACTTTTCCTATAGATTAATTTTAAAGGAAAAGTTTAGTAAGCAGCAATGTACTACAAAATTAACTGGGGACTTTTAAAATTAGAATTGTTAATTAAATTATGCTCACTGTTTGGCTCAAAATTTACAACTAATTCCTCAGTTTCAATAAAAGCCTGCATGATGGGAACACGTATAAAAAAAATCTAGACTACACATTTACCAAATACTACGTAGTAGGTAAGATAACGCACTAAAACCGATCTATACATATATATTATTATGTTTTATCGCTAGGGGCAGGACGCAGAGGTATGTTAAGAATTTCCTTTTGCAAACGCTCTAAAGGTGCATTCAGACCAAAAGAGCATTCGCTATTCTTACCCCCGGGTACTCTACGAAATTCGATCGTTACACAAAACGTGATTCGTTGATTTCGTAGAGTGGGGAATAGCGAATGCTCGTTTGGTCTGAATGCAACTTTATGGAATGAGTTTCTACGCGATTTCCTCAAGGAGACTCTACATACCATTTCATGCTACAGTAGCGTTTTAACGGCTTGGAATGTATGCTTGTTTGCCACCGTCTCTTCAAGATCCCATCATCAGACCCAGAGTTCGTGCAAACCGGACCATCTAGGGATAGTTGGGATTGTAAACGATCATTAACAAAATAATTTGTAAATTCGTCCACGATTCTCGGAGATACAATACATACGTACAAAAAAAACCCAACTCGAATTGAGAACCTCCTTTTTTTGCAGTCGGTTATAAATCTACTAGTTATATTATATTACTTCGAGCTCTCTGAAGCATTAGGAATACGCGGCTCGAATCGTCGTGTCTAAGTATAAACTGCCACTGAAAGCGTATTTAAAACGAACTCTAGCTCCATAGATATAAGGGCTACAGGAAATTCAGGTTGTGGACAGTTTCCAAATGAATGCAAGCGGTGTAGAACGTGTGTTTTATAAGTTTTTAAATTTTGTTGAAAAACAGATGGGCTTGTAATATACTTGTTTGATTCACAAATTTAATATGACTACGATTAAGGCAAGTAGATTAAAATGACATACGAATATTACTATATGAATGAATTTAGTATTTTCTTACACATTAAGTGGTCTATTTTATTTTGTATAATATACAAAAAACATTATATTAACAAACAGACAAACAAATATTATTTGTTATGTTAAAATGACATATAGCATTATATGAAGCAAATCAGTTTTTTCTTTTACATAAGTTGTCTATTTTATTTTATATATGAAGTACAATTGGGTACCTGGTCATAATTAGTGCTAGCGAAAGTCAATCTTGTTTCTAGTTAAGATCTTTGAAACAGGCATAAAAATTATCCAGCTTGTAAAATAATAAATATACGAATTTTATGTATTTACACCGACTCTACCAGCCAATTTCGTTTCAACAATATTGTGAGAAATTTATTTCTTCATATTGAAACATGCATATCCTTATGTAAGCGTAACGAGAGATTTTTTCTTGTTGTTAACTAAATAATAACCCCCTTATTCATAATCGTCTGCTAACTTAACAAGCCGCTAAGTATTGTATGTCCTTTTTTCTCTCATGGACACATTGTTAAGACCGAAAGGAACAAACAATTATTAGCGGCTTGTTAAGTTTGCAGACGTTTATGAAGGGGTAAGTCTTAAATATCTGGCCTACTACGGCGAAAATCGAAATTCGTAAATTTCGAGGACTTTTCTCTGTCACTCAAACGAACGTGTCATTAGAGTGAGAGAGACAAATCCTCCTACCACTCGGCCACTCCAGCCATTTCTAATATTTATACACATAGTGGTGTTATTACTTAGATACTTAAAAACACAATTCAAAAGTATGAAACAGTTTGAGGTGTTCCACAAATATATAACTAATAAGCATTGTTTTTTTTACAGGTAAATATGCAGGTATATATGGAGGACACCACTTTGACACCTTACATTGTATCCCATCATGTTGTAAAGAAATTCGATAGTATTTTCTTGGGAAGTTTTAGAATTTACGCAGCGTAAGACGTTAAAGTGAGACACCAAAGCTTTATAAAGTTCATGTAAGTAAAAAAATAATCCACACGCAAAATTGCTTGTTAGTAGCCATTTTTATACATACCAGTTCATTTAAAATTACGCTTGAGCTCGTTTAAGACCTGATCTGGACTGCAAATATTGCAATCACCTGTCGAGTATGTGCGAGTCGACATCTCACACGAAAATAATATACGATCTTGAATGTTTGCTATCGCGAAGAAAATCATACACATGCCATTTTTAGGTAAGTAAGAAACATAAATGTATAGTGACAATGGTAGTGCAGATAAATTATCGAATTATTTGCATACCGGAGGTCTCCAATGTTTTAACTGATCGGGTCTTTTCTTCCCTGCTAGGAGGGATCAAAGTGGCACTTTTCTGTTCAAGGACTTTCTATTGCCAGCCTAAAAAATTACAGTGAAATATGAAAATAAACAGTACGTTCATAATTGATAAAACAATCTTCAGAATCTATTATTTTCATAAATATTAAATATGTGATATATCTTTTATTTTTCTCATAGGTGGTGTGAAAAGCAGAATGTGTCACACGGAATCAAAATTATTTCGTTTTGGGCGTTAACGCTTGAATCCTTCATTACGCTCAGGATTCCACTTTAGAATCCCTCCCTACGGTCGGGATTCAATTGTGGAATTCGTAGCTCCATTCAGGATTCAATATACGCCCCCGCCGGAAATATACCATTTTGATCCCTTGTGAGTGTGACACAGTCTACTATTATAATGGTATCGGTATTGATTGATGTATTTGACGTCGTCGCCTAATACCTTCTCGATCATGAAATTTGTGAACTAAGTAGTACCGCCAACTGAAAAGTTCATGAATTTCAAGCATAATATATGTCTCAGTCCCTCTAATGAAAGCGTAATCGAAGTGACAGAGGCAGGTGCCCAAAATGTACGAATTTCGCAATTCACGATAGTCCTTCAGAGACCGTCTCTCGTAAAAGACAAGCCTATAGGAATACGATGATCGATTATGCCTAGGTTTTTAGACTAACCGATGCCAATAGCCCATTAACTCTAGCCGGCGGTCATTTTGTCATTTACATGCTTATTATATACCGTCACGAAACGCGAAGCTAATTTTTTTAAGACACGACAATGCAAATTACACGTTTCTTGGAAAAAAGAGGATCGTTGTAGTCAGGCTTTTGAGTTCATTTAATAAAGTCACGACGTAAATAATTAGTAAGTAAGAAAGAGAGGAAAATACAGGCAACAGTACCCGTACTATGAGCTGCCGCGGCGTATTATATCTTATCTTATCTTATTGGGGATACATTTCGACCCATTGGGATATTTTGTGTAATGGCCCCCTGTTTCGCCTACCCCAGGGGTTGTTCTATCAACTCAATATGTTTGAGGACGGACCCTAGCGGCTGCGTTTTGGTCTCCTTCGGTTCCAGATAGCCGGAACCGAAGTCTTTCATGCTTTGTCTGGCGAGGGCGTGACATTCGCACATCAAGTGTTTCACTGTCTCCTCTTCCTCGCCACACATTCTACAGTCTATGCTGTCAGAAAGACCCAATTTGGCCCAAAGAGTTTTCGGGACACTTTGGTCCCGTAAACACCCCCGTTACCGGCTGCGTTTTGGCCTCCTTCGGTTCCAGATAGCCGGAACCGAAGTCTTTCATCCTTTGTCTAGTGCGGGCATGACATTCGCACATCAAGTGTTTCACTGTCTCCTCTTCCTAGCCACAAATTCTACAGTGTGCTGTCAGAAAGACCCATTTTGACCAAAAGAGTTTTAACCCCAAAGTGTCTCGTAAACACCCCCGTTATAAGTTTGAGCCGCGGCGTAATAACTCCAATATAAGTATTGACTCCGGCGTATTAACGCCCGGCGGTGATAGCTGATAGCTGGGCGAGTATCGCCGTGTCTCTTTTATTTACAAGGGAGTGCGTATCTTTTGTTCGTGTTTATAGCCGATAGTTCATAGCTTAGTAGCTCGCGGTGAGACCAGTGCCTAAGTAGGGAAAAGAGGCATATAATAGCTAACACTTTTAGTGTGACTGTTCCTTTGTCTGTTTAACAGGTTCTTGCCAAAGAAAGTGTTACTGTCCGGCATTCAGCATAAAGAAACGCCATTGTGACAATGTTCTGGCTTGCATGCCATACCATGCGCAATGCACATTGCACATACATCTGCTCTGCTTAGATTCCTAGTATCGTTAGCTAGTATAGTTAGAAAGAAATCTGTACATTTATCAATGTAATTAATCTACACATTGATAAATGTACAGATTTCTTGGCCAATGGTCAGTAATGAGTAATGAGATTTTAAATTCTATTCGAATCCCTCATACTAATTTCTTGTACCTCTCCGTCTGTAATACGAATACTAACTATTTTTCTAATGTATTTTTGAGTTATTTTTCAATTTTTTTGTTATAATATTGTACCAAGTTCTGAGATATCGAGGTTTGATACTTGCAATTTTTGAAAGTTATAGTTTCATGATAATTATGTAAATTCTAATTCAAAGACGATAAACTTGGTAGCTGAACAGCGGCCCTACCGCGAAAAACTAATTCGTAAATTTCGAGTATTTCTCTCTCTCACTCTAATGACGCCTTCGTTTGAGTGACATAGAAAAATCCTCGAAATTTACGAATTTCGATATTCGCGGTAGTAGGCCAGAGCTCTGTATTTCAAGATTAAAATCGGACTTGCGAAAAATACTACTTCTCATTAAACCACTCGACTGTACTTCAAATGACAAAGCTTCCAATACTCAATTAGGTCCTGTCTAGAATGTCTGCCAGTTTTTCCCCCTCTGGCGCCACGGGGCAAAAAGCGTCAATAATCGAACGACACGTAGCGACACTTACACAATTAGTATTGTGTGAACAGGGGCTGTTTGACGATATAAAAACGAATATCGCTTTTGTGACAGTCTTGACACTTGCAGCGTGCTGAACATGAGCTGGTAAGTTGGCGTTTACTTTAGCGTTTAAATAACTACCTATAGTCCATTACGCTCGCTCCAATCATCAGTGCAAGTAATTCAATCATCAGTAAATACCAACTTGTGGCACTGAAGTACCGCGAACTATTGAACGTCGATTTGTATCTATCTCTGTCACATCGGAGATGCTTCTGTCGGAGTGACGGGGATAGATGTTCGAAATTTACGGGTTTCGAAACTTTCGAAGTTCGCAGTAAGCCACATGACTCCTAATCTAACGGGCTGAATTGATGAAATTTTGACCACAGCAATAGCTTTGCAAACGTCTGTATTTTGTACATATTTATCGTGGACATCGTGACAATAAGATATTTAATATCAAATTGTAAACTTGAACAAAATTATCAGGATAAAATTAATTAAAAAATTAAAAAACACGACTGCCGTTTTAAGCGAACTGAAAAGTAACAAATAATTCCTTTTTCAGGTTAATTCTTGTTAGCGTATCTACATAATAATAGGCGTTTGTCTTATTACTTACTATAATTTGTTTCGATTGCAGTCGGGGAACCTCCATATATTTATATTTTCCGCAATGAAAGGTTCCCCGACTGCAATCGAAACAAATTATAGTAAGTAATAAGACAAACGCCTATTATTATGTAGATACGCTAACAAGAATTAACCTGAAAAAGGAATTATTTGTTACTTTTCAGTTCGCTTAAAACGGCAGTCGTGTTTTTTAATTTTTTAATTAATTTATTTATTTGAAACCTTTTAGTGAATCTGGAGATTCCTTAAAATTGGTTAGAATTTCAAAAACCGATTTCGCAGAGGGCTTAAACTTCACCCCGGGGGCCCGAGGAGTTCCCATCCCGCTAATTTTGGGCGAATCCTAAGGGCACGCCACGTGAGGGCCGGAATATTACTGGAACGAGTTTAAATTTATGTTGAGCGAGTCCGAAGGGCGAGCTTCAGGGTGGGAAGCCGAAAACTGAGCTTGCGGAGGCCCCGACCTTCACTTCGAGAGCCCAAGCACGTAACTTGCAAATTTAAATCGAGACCGAAGGCCGAGCTGCGAGAAAATAACTACGATGCTTCTTCAAATACCCCGGCATCTAAAAAACCGACATCCGCGTAGGGCCCAAGGTACGACGAGCGAGCCCACATGGTATCCCTCCCAACTAATTTAATAATCGAACCGGAGGGCCAAGCGTGCAACGGTTCGCTTCGAACTCCAACGAAGACTTAACGCCGAGCTCCGCGTAGAGCCAAAAGCGGCACTCAGAGGCGCGCTAGTTCGCGAGGCGGAAGGCCGAGCCGCTAAAACCCAGCACTACCACATCAGCCGACGGAATAGAGTAACGTTAAAATGGATCCGACGATCGTTTCAACCTGCAAAGGCCGTAGGACATACTCCGCGTAGGGCCGAAGGCCCGAATCGTTCCTTAGAGAAGCGCTGGTTTGCGAGGCCAAAAGCCGAGCCCCCAGCCCAGACCACCGGGGTCAGAGGCACAGACTGGAGCGTAACTATCGGGATGCTTCAAGCGCAAGCCCGATGGTCGGAGTCCCGACGAGCGAGCCCAAGCGGTACAACCGTCTTTCTTAACTGCCTTAACAATCGAAGCCAGAGCCCAGCGCTACCACACTACGTGATGATATAGTGTAACATGAAAACGAATCGGAGATCTGCAGACCCGACGATCGTTTCCACAACCTGCGAAGGCTGTAAACCGTGCTCCGCGTAATGCCGAAGGCCCGAAGTGTCTTGCAAGCTACCAGAGCCCAGCGCTCCTTCGCTTTACAATGGAAAAGTAGCATTAGAACGAATCTCAGGGCCGCAGGCCCGAAAAATCTTTTTGAGAAAATGCGGAGGCTGAAAATGCATAGGGCCGAAGGCCTGGATTGCGGCCACCCAGCGCGCTTGCCTGGGAGCTGCGTGAGACTCAAGTTTCCAGGCCAACCTGCCTTCATTCATACCAACTCCCCTGCGCAAATGTTAAGCGCAAATCTGACCCTGATCTGACCAAAAACCAACGGCAGAACGTTCAAAACCTTGCCCCCCCCTTTAGTGTTCCTCTCCAGCAGCATATGTCTGACTATGCTCGTTTTCTAGTGACGATGACGTTGTTGTACCTATCGTTTGCTTAATTACTAATTTGACATTTAACAAAAATTGTAGGCTCATAATTTTGGATGAAAAAGACCGACCCATATTAAAAGTCTCTTACCTATCTCGCAAACTACGTAGGTACATATTATTAATATATTTCAAGATATTAATTATTAAGATATCATATTGTTAAGATATTTCAAATTTTAAATTTTATGCGCATGTTACAACACGTATAGCAATTTTATTTGGCTACAATTGCTAGTGTGATTGTATTTTAGGGACATTCCTGATATGCGAACCATATCGTACGTTATCTTGACAACCTCCGTAGCCTAGTTGGTAGTGACGCTGCCTACAAAGGTGGAGGTTCCGGGTTCGAATCCCGGCGAGGGCATTATTTGTGTATTTATGTATCACAAATATTTGTTCCTTGGTCATGGCTGTCTATGTATTTAAGTATCTATATGTATCTATCTATTATTATATATATCGTCGCCTGGTACCCACATCACAAGCCTTAATTGAGCTTATCGTGGGACTAGGTCGATTTGTGTAAGATGTGCCAAGATATTTATTATTTAGATATTTATTTATATTTTTTTGATATTGTATTTTGGCCATTCTCGGCAACGCTGGCCTAATACTTGTTGGGAACTTCTCATACATCCTTGAATTTCTTCGCAGATGTATGCAAGTTCCCTCACGATGTTTTCCTTCACCGTAAAGCACTTTTTGTACAGTACTGGACTAAATGTTAAGTTCACACCACGATTTTGATACGAAATCGACTGTTTGGGCTATCATTTTTCCAGCATTCAAGTCGACATTTATCCTTGAATTTCTTCGCAGATGTATGCAAGCTCCCTCACTATGTTTTCCTTCACCGTAAAGCACTTTTTGTACAGTACTGGACTAAATGTTAAGTTCACACCACGATTTTGATACGAAATCGACTGTTTGGGCTATCATTTTTCCAGCATTCAAGTCGACATTTATTTCCAACTAATATAATTAGGAATGATTATTGAGCTATTTCTTATTAATTAACCGTTACTTTCGAACAGTTCAGACAACTGAGGCAGCTGTGGCAGCTTTTGGTAGTCATGTCATCATCAAAATATGACAACTTCACTTGCCTATGAATTATTATCGGATCCAATGTTTAAAATTGTTCAGATTCTATGGGAAACTAATATTAACTAGCTCTTGAAATTTTACTGGTAACACTGAAAAAAAAATATTGCCCGAAAGTCTATTTTGTATCGCAATCATGGAGTGCACTTAAACTTTTGACCGGTACTGTATATCAAACGATATATCATATATATAAGTTTTATTTGAAAAACTCATCGATTACGAGCCGGGGATTGAACCCACGACCGCTGCGTAGCAGCCGTGCAATTTACCCCTTGACCACAAGCGCGTAGGTACAATCTATCTGTTTCATACACACTTAGCGTTCAAGAAGATGTGTCAAGGGTGACAGTCCTGTCACGGCTCAGGCATTGAAGAAAAACTTCAATAGTGCGATGTAGAACATTTCAAGTTTTCTCTTCAAACATATACTTAAACATATAACTTGTATATATATTTGCAATCGGCATACAATATGCTTTAATTTGATACCCAAATCATAGCATTTAGATGACACATTATTCTTTGCGCTTTAATTGTATTTTAATGAACCTGGCTTTTCTAGAATAAGTAACAAACATATAAGTTATATACATATTCGTAATCGCTGTTTAAAGCTCTTCATTTTGATACCAAACTCGATAGATTTCTTTCATATTTATTTTTTTTGGTTAGATAATATTGAATGTTTAGGCCGCCATATTGTTTTTAAAATGACGTCACATATCCTATGTTAGCCGCGACGTCACGAGGATTCTAATGATACCTTACACCATTAAAAACGGTTAAGTGGTCGCGAAGATCTGCGCGTTTAAAGAAAATATGAAACATACATAGGGACTGAACACATATACTCTCCTTTTAGCAGTCGTGTAAAAATGGACGTATTTAGAAAACTATCACTTGATTAAGAAGAAAAACCACACGAGAAGACTTGGCAACAAAATTGGTAAAAAAAAAAAGTATCTCATAGGCTAAGGGGATTGCAGTTTTTGTACGCACATATTTCCTCTGTAGAATTTTCATATTTTTCTATGCACGACACTTGAAGTCATTACCATAAAAAACGTTAATTGTTTAATTATGTAAATGCTACTTGCAATTAACGTAATCAAGGGTCATTTTTGTTACACCTATATTCATTATTATCGATTTTATGGAATATTTATGAGCCAATTATTCGAAACCGATATAATGATAAAAAGTTGTTCATCTTGAACATAAGATAATTGGCGACATTGAGTAGACGTCTATACATTTGTATGGGAATGATGATGGCATTTAACTATTTCAAATTTATTGTATAATATAAAGTACCCTACAAAAAGTTGGTCCACTAGGTTTAGCTCATGATTGATGCGATAGTATAAGTATGTCGTCTGGAAATAGACTAACCATCCCTCTTTTATTGATATAGTTCGTAAAAGAAGGGGAATCTATCTGGCGGCGACATACTGTCATACCAATCATGTTCTAAGCCTGCAAAAGCGAGTAAACATTACTTTTTTATGAGACAACGGTACACAATTCCGTAGAATGATGCTTTAAAGATATTATCTATAATGCATTTTTATAACCATTACTTTTTATTCAAAATAATAAATGTGCACATCAACATAATTATGACCATGGCGGTACGGATATTATCGTGTCGGAAGACGATAGAATTGATAATGTGTATTTAGAAACCTAAAAAAAAGATATATCTAGACTACACGACTACCAACAACTTGTAGGTTTATTATTATAGTGTTTAATTTTATACACGTAGCTAAAAATCGCTATGTAAATAAAAATGAATGAACGAAGGAGAAGAGATAATATTTAGTCGGCTCTCCGTGGTCAAATTATCGACCACATTAAATTGACTGATTCTTTCAGTACCTCTTTCAGTTGATTATATATTTCTGCTGCGTAACATCCTATGTAACTGTAAGATTTAATTATTTCATTACTCTTTCCTAAAATTGCATTTAGACCAAACGAGCATTCGCTCATTCTATCCCCAACTCTACGAAATTCATTCGTTACACAAAACGTGATTCGTCGAAATTCGTTGATTACGTAGAGTGAGGGAAAGAATGAGCGAATGCCGACTTCAAAATTCCAACAAGTATGTTCTCAATTAGATTTCTTTCATTATTTATTTGTTGGGGTCTATTCTAGATATCTACTGGTTTCAAACTTTGAAATTATGTTCTTTACTCGTCGAACCGGCCAGGGGTACTTATCATTTTAATTAAGTTCCCTAGCGATGACCCTTTGCGGTGCGCGTAATTGCTGAATAAAATTACATTACGCTCGCAGTCTAGCCATAAAACGGCTACGGGTAATTTTAGCAGAAATTGACATCGTGCTGGCTGAATTAATTAGAAAAGCAATTTTATAATAAAGAATAAATTTAGCTACGGTGGTGAAATGACACTGGTGACAAAGTTACTCGTATTCGTAGTCAACCAATCTAAATCTTAGGTCACTCAGGACGTAATTATAATACAGATTGTAAGATTTTTTTTTACTACTAGTTTTTTGCTATGGTTTTAAAGCGGCCTAGGGCTCCAAATAGTAGTGTAGGACAGTCAACAAAAAATGTAGTTTAGCACTATCCGACTCTATTGGGTTTCTGCAACATTTTCTACTGGGCCTTTCTTTTGTACCTAATAAAAATAGCTTCATGTTATAACCTCAATGAATTAGTATCTGATCTAAATCTTTATTTATTGAAAATTATGATAGCAATAATTGCTACACATTAATTTTAAAAGAATCCACGTCAACTATCGATAAGAACATAAAACTCGATCGCGTTTCGCGTGCGGGTGGCATCAGTGATAAAATAAATACGATTCCTTATTCCAATCCACAAAAAACTCCATTCCTCTTTATCATCGTGATTAACTTCGCTTTTTATAATCAGCGTCAAAACGACACTAAGCGAAAACAAAAGAATAACGACACAAAAAGCAATAATAGAACACGCACCATTCCCAACTCACGCAACCGAAATTTCCGAAAACTTGATACCTTAAGACTGAGATAATAAGAGTAGAATCCAAACGGCAGGTCATATAAAACTTCAAATGGAGCCGGGCTTTGCAATTAGTGTAAGGCCTGAGTAGACGCTCGAGCGGAGCGTGCGGCGTAAACAAATGCAAACCGCACCTCAAAACGAGTAATGCCCTGGCCACGACATCGGTCTAAGGCGACCGGCTTAGCGGAAAACGTATGGTGCTCCCTCTCGCTCGTACCCATATCGGCATCCCGCTCCAACTCATGGATTCGCTCGCTGCTGGTCGCCTTAGACCAATGTCGTGGCCGGGGCATAAGCAATGAGCTATCGGCGATAGAAAGGAATAAAAGACAGTCCGCTCCCAAACCGTAACACCCCCGAAGTAAGTAAAAGAGAAACCGACCGATTTCACGTCTCATTTAGTTACACGAGAAATTTTGTACGTTTTTATCGCTAATAGCTCAACGCTTCGCTCTTGGTGGGATACGTTTTAAGCGAATAGCCTGAGTGTTTGCCGTTCAAATCCCTTGGACACTTGAAGCGCCGCTGCTCGCCCCGCAGGACGCTCCGCTCGACGCTCGCCACTCAGGCTTTATGCCGCGGCCACGACATTGGTCTAAGGCGACCGGCTTAGCGGAAAACGTATGGTGCTCCCTCTCGTACCCATATCGGCATCCCGCTCCAACTTATGGATTCGCTCGCCGCTGGTCGCCTTAGACCAATGTCGTGGCCGGGCCGTTATGCCGCGGCCACGACATTGGTCTAAGGCGACCGGCTTAGCGGAAAACGTATGGTGCTCCCTCTCGTACCCATATCGGCATCCCGCTCCAACTCATGGATTCGCTCGCCGCTGGTCACCTTAGACCAATGTCGTGGCAGGGGCATTATGCCGCGACCACGACATTGGACTAAAGCGACCGGCTTAGCGGAAAACAATACGCGCGAGAGGGACCACCCATATCGGCATCCCGCTCCAACTCATGGATTTGCTCGCCGCTGGTCGCCTTAGACCAATGTCGTGGCTGGGCCTTTACAAATCAGTGTGCATTTGTGCAAACTGAGTGTTCGCTAGAGTGGGGCTTCCATATTAAGGTGCGTTTAAACCAAAAGAGCATTCGCTGTTCTAGCGCCCGTTCTACTAAATCAACCAATCACGTTTTGTGTGCCGATCGAATTTCGTAGAGTGGGAGGTTAGAACAGCGATTGCTCTTTTAGTTTGAACGCACAATAAACAAATGAATGCGAGTGTCCCGAGTACACGCCGTTCTAAGCCCCTGGACGCTTGTCGCTCCGCTCGACGCTCGCCACTCAGACCTCACAAATCTTACAATTAGAGTCGTGGTTAGATCCACCTTTTCAATTTAAAACTGAAAGGTCCTAACGATCTCACGGGTTCTGTTATTAAAGTACCGCGTAATGGGCTTACGTAATTTGGATTGGCTCTTCTGTCAATTTACTGAAACTGCCACTTTAACACATTTATCGTGATGTGAACCGGACGGTGACTTGAATTTATTGAGAAATAACGTATTTTATTTCATTCTTACAAGATAAATATTTCAGGTGTATGTATTTCTCGAACTGGTAGTTTTGTCACAGCTATCTTTGTATTGTATGTATAAAAGATTAATGTTATCCATACTTAATTTTCCCTTTTTATATACGAACAAATAAATATAGCTCGGCGCAGCATCTACTTTACAAATAAATAGGTTCAAAATAATTTACTTCCTTGAAATCATTGGTTTTTTTTATAAGGAAAAGTACTTACAAGTATTTGGACATGGTCGTGACACACCATGTCGAAATATTTGAGAAATACCCTCATTAGCTGAAAAAAATACTTAAGTGTCGGTAAAATACGTTCATATTATGATTATGAAAATAAGAACAAAGGATTGTTAATTAAAATTGTAAAATTAATACGATTGCACATCCCCTGTCATTCTCGGCAATAAAACATTTTATAGTCACTTTCATGTATCAAGATTTAAATTCATGTGAAACAGTTGAAACGCATTCGTGATCTTGTAATATTGTTTTAAGGGTCCGACGGTGGGCGGCCACCCTATAATCTCCGCTCTATCATTACCGTGGAATTTTACGGATGGCGTCTTTACCGTGAGTTGCCGGCAGCTAACTGTATCAACTTCGTAACTTATTTTCTATTCTATCCCTCTCGCTTGATTCAGTGAATACGACCGAGATGAACAGGCCTGCTATTTCTAACATCGAAGTTCGTAAATTTCGGTGATTTGTCTCTGTCACTCCAATACAACTACAACGAAGGCGTCACATTAGAGTGACAGAGAAATATAACCTCAAATTTGCGGATTTTGTAGTGTGCTTATGTAGCTGGCGTTGAAGTTTATTGATGCCGATAACCACGATAGACATGTTGCCTCCCTGTCACATTTGAGTATGTATTTACAAGAGCAACAGAGAGGTAACTAACAAGTCGTTGGTGGCTCGCGGTAGGTCTTCTGTCTACCATCGCACTCATACTCTCATATTACTGCGAGAGAGGGATATAAAGTAAGTCTATCGACTACGTTAAAAGCACGCCGACGGCTCATGATAACATGACCGTGGATTTTTACGGCTGGTTCGTTAGTTTGAAAATCATAGCCATAATGGTTTTACTTCGTATCATTTCCGTGGCCGAAATGTTTTTAAATTGTCTGTGAATTCGGGACAGAAATAATGCTGTTAAGTATAGTGTTTAAATTGAAGGTTAGACCGAATAGCCGACTGACTTATGTCATGGATTCCTGAGTTATTCTTTATTTCCTAAAATAATAAGCTGTCAGATCATTCTGACCAGTAAGAATGTCATACAACAGTTACAATTTCAGTAATTAGCTACATGAAGAATTGATTTATGCAAAAGTTAAATAGGTATTTGCTTACATAAATAGATTAATCGGACATCATCGGACAGCCTGATACATAAATTCTTTTTTTCTCGAATCGGATGTCGGCCCCATAGTAAAACGTTCATCAATATAACCTCAGAATGAACCCCCTTAAGTTAAAATTAGGGCTCACGGTACACGTGTAACCCGCCAAACCGGATACCCGTGTTCTTAAGCCCGACGGTACTAAGAACCCGAATTACACGAACCCGCCGGGTACCCGTGTCCGTGTCCAATACACGGATATCGTTTACACGAAACCGCGTGCTACCCGGATACCCGGGTACTTAAGCCCGAACCGAACGGGTTCGAAATAATTTGAGCAAATGCAAATAAGGTCTATTATTGAATGTAACCTGCAGCTTCGTTCGACACTACAAAACAAACGTGTTCACGAAAGGTCAGCCGATATAACTTTTTTGTTTTTATAAATTTCGACAGATTAACATTCGACATATATATGTATAACAGATACATTACGCAATAAGGTCTATTTGACACAATTAGCCTTTCGCTTATCTATCCATTTGTACTATAGGTCTTAAGTCTCACGACCCACACGACCCCCTTCGGTACATAACTTTACCCTTAAAAAGCAGACTTTCCATGCATACACGGCTTCTCGTCAAGGACGTCCCCGAACCCGCGGGTAATTAAAGTCCGTGTAAATAATACCCGTGTACCCGTGTACCCGTGCAGACGGGTATTATTTACACGGACTTTAATTACCCGTGTAAATCGGGTCAGAAACCCGTGTACGTGTAACACGAACACGGGTATGAGAAACGTTGACACGAAACCCGGACACGACCGCGAGCCCTAGTTAAAATATAAAAAAATACCCTGTATCATCGCCTGGTACTAGTACCCACATCGTAAGTCTTAATAGAGTATACCGGAGGACTAGGTCGATTTGTGTAAGATGTCGCAAAATATTAAATTATTTAATTTGATTTATCGCGCTCCGATTTAATAATACCTTCAGAATGATAAGCATCATCTCATCAGGCAATGATTCGAACGATTTTTTACCGACATTACGGAATGATCAATCTACATTGATGAATAATCAGTTGCGGTCGAATAAGCACTTTTACTCTCGAGTATGCAATTATAGCTTGGTACTGTTATGGTAATTATACTTTAGGGTTCCGTAGCTGACATAGCACAAACGAAACCATTACAAGAACGTATTTTTGATGCCCATCTGGCCGGGCCGTTTGTGATCACAGCCGTACGCCACGTCATGTATTGTAAATACAAAAAGATACGCGCAAATTGCAAGAAATATGCACAGCATAACCCTCACCCTCACTCACTGTGTTACTATAATGTCATGTATAAATATGTTTTCTCTTCCCGCGGGAGTCGTAAGAGCCGACTAAGGAATTGAAGTGTCATTGACCATTCTTGATAGAAAAATGATGATGAGCAGCAGCGCCATCATAGTGGACACATTACTGCAATCGCCAAGCCGCTTGCCCAGCGTGGGGATTATGGGCATTTACCTCTTAATGCGTCCTACGTCCAGCAGTGGACTGAGATAGGCTGATGATGATGATGACATATTTTTTGCACTCTATCCGCGTCTATATTTTCACTTGTACAGTCACCATCAGATATATTGAAGCGACCCTAACAAGAGCGTTCAAGGACTATAGTTTTAGTTATGTCATATGCGGTAAAAAAAAGTGATTACACACATAGGCCGCCTAATAATGAATGCTTTCCACGATCGGCCTTTAATTTTCTTTCCGATACCGGTATTACTACAAATACAATGTAGGTAGAACCAAGCTACAACATCGTTGAGAGTCGATAATTGCCGATCTTCTCTGACTACGATTCCCAATGCTGGATAGCATTTTGGTCAAACTATCTGGTTATTCTCGAATAATTATGATTCAAATTCAAATTATTTATTAATGGTAAAAAATAAAAATAACATAAAATTAGTGATAAAAACAATAAAATGGATAGTTTACCACGAAAAGGTCTCGCCTCAGCATAATGCTAACCCGGAAGTAAGCGAATGTGGTCTTATTGCCCCAACCCATTTATTATCATACGAAATGCATAAAAGAAAGACCGTTTAAGCGTATGTTATACAGAAGAGGAAGATATACAAATGTTTGCCAAAGTTGAATCAGACAATTGGATTTCGTTTTGGTCTAAATATTATTGACTATAATTATGTGGAGTATGAAAACGCTGTCTACGGCCCTACCGCGAACCAAAAAATCCGCAAATTTCCAGGTTTTTTCTCTGTCCCTCTAAAGACGCCTTCGTTGGAATAACAGAGATAAATTTCCTAAATTTAGGAACTTCGGTGTTCGCTGGAGCAGGCCTGGTTTTTTGATCCAAATTATCAGCTTATTACGAAGTCATGTCCATGTAGGCCCTCAGACCTTCATCATCAGCCTATGATAGTCCACTGCTGGACGTAGGCCTCTCCTATTAACTATGCGTATAGACGCATTAGGGGGTAAATTCCCATAATCACCACGCGGCGCGCGCGCGCGACGCGGATTGGCGATCGCAGTAATCTGACGATAACGCTGCTGCCCATGCCCATCATCAATCTTTTATCAAATAATGGTAAGTGACACTTCAATCCCTTAGTCAACTCTTACAACTCCCGCAGGAGGAGTTGGGGTGGTGACAAATGTATTCTTACTGCCGTCACCACACGGCACTGCCGTTCAGACCTTAAGGTCAACTAACACTGGTTGCTAAATTCGACGGCGCCCGGCCCAATGGATGCGCCGGCGCGGCGCAAGCGTGCGGCACGATCGGCAAATTGGTCTTTGGCGGCCGCGGCCGGCAATTTCTCTCATTGTTGGACAACGCGCTAACATCGTGATTGGTTGATCGGCGAGTAAGTGCCCAGTTTACAAACCAGAAAGTATGCGGACGATGCTTATGATTGCAAGATTTTTATGTAACATCGTGTTACATATACGGTGGTTAATGGAAACCTTAGGTTTAAAGGCTGACATACATGTAGCGCTACATGTATGTCAGACGTTAAACCTTAGGTTTTTAGATAGCATGGTTTGTTTGATGGATCTGCCCGGCAAGAAAGGTCCGGCGGCCCTACCGCGAACTTCTAAAGACTCAAATTTCGAAAATTTGTCTCTGTCACTCCAATGAATGGGACATTAGAGTGACAAAGATAAAGGCTCGAAATATACTAATTTCGAAGTTCGCGATAGTAGCCCAAGGATGTAAACTTACACGCTATATAAGCGCATTTGTTTGTATGGTTGGACCTCGTATGTCAATATTTAACTAAACAGAAGATACGAGCTTGCTTTTAAGTAGGTATTTGTTGCTTAGTGCGATTTGGTTGTCAACCTACATAGGTACGATTTGCTTTGTGACTAGATTGATTCGTATATATTTGCCAAAAATATGCTTATGAAATTACTATTTGGTACCTACTACAGAATGCTTATAAATTCCTTCATATTATCACTTTTAATGATGTATGCAACTTTGCAACAAATAAGGCGGAAGAAGCTTAATAGATTACGTAGAAACATGAGTTTTCTCCCTTCAACAAGATGTTAAAAGTCGTTTAACGTATTTGACGAGAGTGGAAACACAAACAGCTCTCAATGGGAAGAACCCGCGCTTGCTTCAGCAAATATGTGTTTTAGAAGCCAAGTTGAGAGCGGAAGGCGAGTAAAAAAATATAAAAAATATATTTTATTTATGAATTTAAAATCTGAATTATTTCGAATATGATTGTGCTTGATATTAGATCGGTAACGACTTACGGGTAGAGCCAAAGTGGGACGTTTTGTAAAATATTATGTACATACATGAAAAGAGTAACCCCTTATCAATATGCCTATAAAAGCGAAAGGGACAAACAATACTTAGTGGCTTGCTAAGTTAGGTGACGTTTATGAATAAGCGGGTATGTAACCTTGCAATAATACAAATTTAGAGAAAATGTACTTTAAAATTTCTTTAGGTACAGTCTGGCTAAAAAAAGTAGAAATTAAAAAGTGGCAACATTGTAGTGTCGTCCCGTTTTCTCACGCATATTGATTTGAAAGGGACGACACTACGATGTTGCTACTTTTTAATTTCTACTCTTTTTTGCCAGACTGTATACACTATCTATCTATACACTGATAAGTCATGCTCATATTCATTTTTGTTTTTGCATTCTATCTAGCTCATAATTCTTATAAATCTATTTGAATCTTAATCATAAGATGTAGTGATTTGAAACTATGGGACGCTGAGTTGTTACGGGCATATTTTGATTTGGGATACCCGCCAACATATATATTTAGTATAAAATACTAGAGATTGAAATCTCCGGTCAGAGGTGACAGATATACTTAATGTTCATAATCGGATCATAATTTATTTATGCGCGCTAATCTTATTATTTAATCGTCTTTCCAACGTCACACATCTTGCAACTTGAAGTACTACCTAAAGTACATATAGTTGAGTTGTTTGTTCAAACTTGTGCGGCGTCTCAAAGGCCTGTGTGGCCACACAGCAGGACCCCAACAGCAGTCCGTAATGTGTATGAAATATTACGACACGACCAATGGTTGACTTCCTTCAAACCTTTTTTTTGGACAAATGACCGCCATGTTTTTAAATAAAATTATTTGAATGTCTATCTTTAGAGGTCTATGTCCAGCAGTGGACGTCTTTCGGCTGATATCTTGATGATGAAACTATCGTGAAACATGGTAACACTGAAACATAATTAAACAGTTAAGATCACCTATTAAGGTGCATTTAGAGCAAACGAGCATTCGCTCATTCTATCCCCCACTCTACGAAATCAACGAATTTCGACGAATCACGTTTTGTTTAACGAACGAATTTCGTAGAGTGGGAGATAGAATGAGCCAATTCTCGTTTTTAGACCAAACGAAAAACGAAATTCGTTCGCCATGCACCTAAAATCAACAAATAAAAAAACTACCTTGACTAATTTCTCCAAGATCCCATCATCAGACCCCGATTTGGTGCCAATGGGATCATATCGGGGTTATACCCGTTCGATTAAAAAAAATTATTCACGATTCTCGGAGATATCGAGTATAGATATGTATATATGTGCATACAATGAAAACAGTCTAGTCTAATTGATGAGTTTTTTGAAGTCGGTAAAAAATACGCGAGTTGCAGTTACGTGAATTTCGAATAACTATAAAACTCTTATTTTTACAGTTAACGCTCGACGTGCGATTAATTTTGGCAATTAATAGTGTTACAATACACAAGTGTATAGAACGGGTTGTACATTTAATAGGCTGATGACAGACAACGCACAGGCGAAAGAATCACAAGCGGTATCCAGAAATAGATACTAGACAGTGTAAGCGATTTCGACTCTGTATTAAATAAATGTTTAAAATTGAAAAGCGATCATCATTATGCAGAAAGAGACCAACTCTAAAATTTTGTCAATCTGACTTCAACTTTAACATATCGTCGGGGATAGTGGAATTTAAAATTGCATCGTCATTAAAAATGTGGAATAGCTAGGCTAGGCGCCCTGATTAAAATAAATCTTTACCTATTTTGGCATTGAGTAAGTTTATAAACCCAATTCAGATGTGTGTTCCCATGCTGTTTTCATTACACTGCTGTATTAGACCGACGATTGTATCCATTGCATGTCATTAGTCGGAAATGTAACTAGAATTGTCATAGTCTTGGCTTTACTATCGGATTCAATTCTAGAATGAAAGTGGTCTAGTCTAGCCATGAGTTATGTCTTTATTGTCTAATCTAACTACGCGTAACTCTTTACATTGCATTTTGCAACATGGTCACATAACGGTTGTAGCGCTACCTTGTTTATTTATTATATAACTTATATAATGATTATGTACGTACTACGTAGTAAAACGGATTAAGTATAGAAACATGTTTTTGTTGTCTAGAAAGAATCACCATCTTTTTGAATGTCGCCGTCAATTAGAAGTTGCGAATAATGTAATGTAGATGGCACACCACTTGCTGGACGCGCCACGCACTCGGTGTGTCATCTAATATGACATTTACATAGGCTACAACGCGCACGACACGCAGACGCTCACGTGCTGCACACGCATCCGGTGTGGCTTGGCCTTAAAGGCTTCAGTTGATGTTGGAGGTATCTATAGATAGGTGATAGATACTAAGAAACGTCTACTATGTCGTGTGGTGACGGCAGTAAGAATACGTTTGTCACCACCCCAACTCCTCCCGCGGGTGTCGTAAGAGTCGACTAAGGGATTGAAGTGTCACTTACCATTATTTGATAAAAGATTGGTCATCCGCTTGCCCAGCGTGGCGATTAAGGGCAATTACCTCCTAATGCGTCTAATACGCATAGTTAATAGGAGAGGCCGACGTCCAGCAGTGGACTATCATAGGCTGATGATGATGACGATGACTAAGAAACGATAATGTTTAATAGATGATTAAATACCCATTATTCAAAACATCCCATAACTCTACCTATAAGGCACGGCGGTGATACTCGTATAGCTTTTTGGTGATATACGGCTGGGCGAGTATCGCCGTGTCTCTTTTATTTACACGGGAGTGCGTATCTTTTGTTCGTGTTTGTGCCGGCGCCTAAGGAACACATCTTTTTGTGATAAATAGCAAAAAGATCACACCGGGATTCGAACCTGGAACCTTCTGCTTTGTAGGTATGGTCACAACCAATCCGCCCTAGGCAAACACATATCACATCATCATCATCATCAGCCAATTGACGTCCACTGCTGGACATAGGCCTCCCCCAGAGAGTTCCAGCGTGGGAAGGCCCCCCACAAGATGGAGCGACGACCTGGTAAAGGTTGCGGGTGTCCAATGGATGCGGACAGCTCACGACCGATCATATCACATCATCAGCCTATTATAGTCCACTGCTCGACGTAGGCCTCTCCTAGTTGATACGTATGCGTATGGACACTATGGACGCATTAGAAGGTAATGCTCATAATCGCCACTCTGGACAAGCGGGTTGGCGATCGCAGTAATGTGTCCATTATGATGACGCTGCGTCTGTTAGTCAGATAGTCTAGACCAGGGGTCGGCAACCTTTTAGCAGCCAAGGGCCACATAGTAGTTACCGAAAATGTCGCGGGCCGCACTTTGTTACAATAACATTTTATCGTCGACGATGTGTTCATTATTGGCCGCAACTGAACTCTTCGCGGGCCGCCGGTTGCCGACCGCTGGTCTAGACAAATGGCAATGAACTTTTTTTTTCTTTTTGATATCTACTCATACGACTTTTCGTTTTCCTAATGTGTTGGAATTCCACAAATATCATAATTTATCTCTTTAATTGCTTCCAATCGTAATGAATGGTTCTGTATTAATTTATGCCACTCGAAACTCGCATCGGCAAATGTATTCGAATAGTCGAATCGATTAATTTAATGTTTAATCGTTTCTCATTTGGTTGCATTAAACTCGGTTTAATAATATCTGTAATTCTGTACTGGGATTTCAAAATTATGGTCGGTAGGGTTATATTATATCTGTTACACATATAAACATTAACTAAGTAGGTGTGTATTTAGTTTTGACATCCTTATTGTATATTTACGTCTTACACTATTCTCAATAGGGGTTATCTTAGCTTTATATGTATAAGTGATAACTGTAGCTTTACTCGCTACTTCAATATTATGCAAAATAAATAAATATCTTGGGACATCTTACAAAAATCGACCCAGTCCCACGGTAAGCTCTATTAAGGCTTGTGATGTGAGTACCAGGCGGCAATATATATAATATATAGATATTAAAATACATACACAGCCATGACCAAGGAACAAATATTTGTGATTAATAAATACACGAAATAATGCCCTCGCTGGGATTCGAACCCGGAACCTCCAGCTTCGTAGGCAGGCTCACTACCAACTAGGCTACCGGGGCTGACAGAACTCGATTTTAAAGATTTTCACTTATCCATCACCACTTTTCAATCATGTTCTTTGTACAATTCTACAACAGAGGTCGCTGTGCTCAAAAATACCTGAACATACAATTGCCCCACCATGAATATATAGGTAAAGGCCAGATATTTGTGAGCACTGGCCACTTCGATTCCATACATCAGGGGCCAATACCACAAAACTTTACAAACATAGGTACAATTCTACAAAATTGACAACAATTTGTATGGGAATAAAAAAAAATTTAGAATTGTACGCTTGTAAAGTTTTGTGGCATAGGCCACTGGTGGTGACTGTACCAATAACTAGTTATGTTCCTCTTAGATAAACAACCACATTCAATTTAAACAAATGAAAAAAACATATGCCGCTCTCCGAAATGCCATAAAACCAGTAAAGAATCAATTTTAAAATACGAACGAACAATCATGGCGGCAATCAAATCGTCATGAATTTTAAAATTAAAATACATGCATTTTAAAATAGAACTAATTGTGACAGTTTAAATGTCTAAGCGTAGCGTGTTAAAGTTTAAAATCGATTGACAGGAATTGATAGAAACAAGACCGATTGCTACGAAAGAGCCTATCGCGGACGTTGAAAATCGTTAATTTCGACTAACTATCTCTGTCACTCCGATTACGCCTTACTTTGGAGTGACCGTGACAAAAAGCTCGAAACATAAAATTTTCGACATTCGCTTTGCTGTAGACCAGAGTGCCGTAGCCAAGATGAGATGCCAATGCTCTTTTTAATTAGTGCGACAAAGACAGTTGCGTTTCGTTCGCCGAGCGTTAGTGATTGGTAACTTGGCTACGCACCCAGTAGTAGTTCTAGTTTTCAAGATATGAGAAGAATTTTTACTGCAGTATCTAAAATGTGGACGCTATAAAACCAATCTGAGCAATAAAATTAGTTCGATATGCGAAGATTGCGAAGTGCGTCGGTTTATCAACACACTCTACTCTTTAAGATGTGGCGCAAGTTTCAATTACCTTATATTATACAAGTAAGCGTGGTGGTGACAGCATACGGTTGTCACCACCCAAATTTTCCCGTGGGTGTCGTAATAGTCGAATAAGGGATTGAAGTGTATATTCCTTTATACGAGTAGAAGATCGATGATGAGCAGACTCATCGTTGTAGACACACTACTGCGACCACAGCTTGCCCAGCGTGGTGTTTATGGGCTCCTAAGTCTCCCCAAACCTATTGACGCTTTCGCATTTTTAAGGCAAATCGCGCCATACTACCGGTGTCGTTCGAGTTGTATCTTTTTCGCTCTTATTGCGTATTTCAGACCAAACGAGCATTCGCTATTCTATCCCTCACTCTACGAAATCAACGAATCACGTTTTGAGTAACGATCGAATTTCGTAGAGTATGGGGTTAGAATAGCGAATGCTCGTTTGGTCTGAATGCACCTTTATTTAAAAGCAATATTCGCAAATTCACTAAAAATCGCCAATCTTTTCTCACTTGACTATTAGAAGTCTTTAGAACCCGCTAACCGCCGTTCTTTATAAATGCCGCTAGTTATCTGCAGTAATGGATGCAAAGCAAAACATGCCCGGCGAGATTAATAATGCAGATACATACAAAATTACAAATACATTGCGCGTATATGAGAGCAATCGCCTTTACTAGCTTCTCACTGTCAAAGGCCTACCGCGGGCATAGACAATCGTAAATTTCTAAAAAACTGTCTCTTTCACTCCGATTACGCCTGTTTTAGAGTGACAGAGACAAATGCTGGAAATGTACGATTTTCTATATTATATGTTACTAGTTTATATTTATACACGGTGCTCGTGAGCATTCCGAAAGATTTTAATGCTGAATTCCTGAGCATATTTAGAGTATTTAATAATATATACAATTTCCTGGATTCGGCTTGGTTCCAGAGATAATTAACCTTTTTTCAAAATAAGTTTTTCGACGTAACTCGTCATAAAACTTCTTTTTGATTACAATGCTACCACAATGTGTTCCAATATTACCACCTTTTGCCTGACAATAAAAAAAAAAAAAATTAATTTGACATTAGGGTCTCATAATATTTTTTGTTTATTTTGATGTCTAGAATGCATAGTTAAAATCTTTCGCAATGCTCGCGAGCACCGTGTGTATAGTAAGGTGTGAAATCGAATTGGAGATCAAAAATGTAAACAAATGGGATACCACCGCAAAAAAATAATCACGAAGGGGGTAATCTAAAATCATTCAAATACTTATAAAAAAATGCTTATTTGCCGTCACTGACGGTACGCAGAATTTTTAAATATTTTATAAAGTTTAAATACAAAACATTAAGCGAAATATATAATTTTTTTAATGATAGATTTCGCTACTTTTAATAAAATGTAAGGTGTTTAATTTATACTACTGGCAATGATAAGAAATCTTAAACATTTGGTTCACAGTTATAACAATAACTAGTTTATTCGTAATATAATACGGTAACTACACTAAGAACCATTTAAGAGGGTTCGCATTTATAACTATGTACTTCAAAAATCAAAACAAGAGGGTGCACCAAATGACTGTTTTATGAATTTTTACTCCTAAAATTAAGCATTATAAAGTATACAGATTTTAGTGTTTTTACCTACAAATCAATCATTTTCATATTTTAATCGAAATGGATTCGATCGTAACTAAGATGAAGACTGAAATTCGTTCCCCGACTATAATAAAGATTAAAGTAACACGACATTCGTTTTCAAACATTGATTATAATATAATATAAAATATTATTAATTATTTACATCATTCTAGCAAATTTTCTGATTTTATTTTTGTAATCAAGAACCGTCGACACTCAGATGTATGTTTTTTATTGTCATATCCAAAAATATGTTAACGATTGTGATACTTTGTGTATCGAACATACTTTGACTTTCGCGTATCTACATCTACACATAAAACATTGTCTTAGGTTTAGTACCTGTAAGGATAGTTGTAAGTGAAGTGTTAAATAAAATAAAATAAAAAACCAATCTCAAAATGCGACGTTAATTTACAAAGGTGTTAAAAACTACATTCGATATAAAACGTTTTATACCTCTGGAATGTCACTTTAACATTGACTTTGTAATGTCATGTCATTGTCATAGATTGTTTACATTTTTGATCTCGAATTCCATTTCAGAGCTTAGTGAAGTTGAGAAGAATCGGAGCATGTCTACAATATCTGCGAAGCTACTATTAATTTCGCTTATAACGCTTATAATTGTTGCAAGCGAGCGATAAATTAAACTTTAATGGTTGTTTATGTTGTAAATCTAGAACATAATACTATAAATCTTTGTTTCGAAACTGCACTTGGTAACTAAACTACATAGTATGAAAGTTATGTGCTCTTACCAACTTTTATATGGCATATTAACTTGATATACATTGTATCTTGCATCTAATAAGCTGGATAGGTACAGTCGCCATCATGTATGTCGGAGCACCCAGCCAGGGTCAAAAACGAATCAGGAGTCTAGTGTCATAGCGTTAAGGTGCGTTTAAACCAAAAGAGCATTCGCTGTTCTAGCGCCCGTTCTACGAAATCAACCTATCACGTTTTGTGTACCGATCGAATTTCGTAGAGTGAGAGGTTAGAACAGCGAATGCTCTTTTAGTTTGAACGCACGTTTAGAGTACACGTTCAGATATTTTAGAGCATCGAGTCCGCTCTGATATTTGTGATGGCGACTATACATTATTTGTTTCAAATAAAAACCGAGGTGACTGCCATGTTTTTATTTTAAGTATCTTATTTTATCATCATCATCATCATCAGCCTATGATAGTCCACTGCTGGACGTAGGCCTCTCCTATTAACTATGCGTATAGACGCATTAGGAGGTAAATGCCCATAATCGCCACGCTGGGCAAGCGGATTGGCGATCGCAGTAATGTGTCCACTATGATGACGCTGCTGCCCATCATCAATCTTTAATCAAATATGGTCAGTGACACTTCAATCCCTTAGTCCACAGTCCACTCTTACGACACCCGCAGGAGGAGTTGGGGTGGTGACAAATGTATTCTTTCTGCCGTCACCACACGGCCACATCATCATCATATCAGCCGAAAGACGTCCACTGCTAAACATAGGCCTCCCCCAAAGATTGCCACAATGACCGGTCCTGCGCCACCCGCATCCAGCGAACTCCTGCGACCTTCACCAGGTCATCAGTCCACCACATCCCACATCCAGAGCTTGTGGGGACCGATGACCTGGTGAAGTTCATGATGATTCTAAGTAGGTATACATATCCTACGATAGTAATAGATACGGAATTAATAACCATGATTTAAAAAAATCTAAGCATAGAAATTAATCTTCTCGCTCCATTAGCGCCTACTGAATTAAAAAATAAACTCATCAACACGAATGTTGCCAGACGAATTAAACGAATGACATAATTAACTTGAAGCTTAATGATATTGCCAGATGTATTCAAATTTAAGTCAAGATATTAATGCCACAATTTAAATGTAATTACAAATATCAGATCCTTATAAGCCCGTTAAGACCACATAAAGATTCCTATCTTCAATCCCACACATGCTAATATCTTTAATGATCTAAACTTCTAAATTAAACCCGAACCCAAAGTCATTTATTTGTTTTCAAAATCAGAAAAACTCCGCGAAATAAAAATTGACATACCATATCTAGTAGTAAAAATAAATATCTTGGGACATCTTACACAAATCCACCTAGTCCCACGGCAAGCTCAACAGAGGCTTGTGATACCAGGCGACGATATACGAAGATAGACTTATATAGGTAATAGATAGATAAATGTATCTATGTATTATACTTGTATGTATCTAATGAGATACATACATAGACATGCCGGGATTCGAGCCCAGAACCTCATGTTTTGTTAGGCAGGGTCACTGCCAACAAGGCTACGCAGGCTGTCAAATATAATAATCGACATACCACTTTTAGATCCACTGTATATAAAATGAAAACAAAGGATAAGGCTGCGTTTCCACCAAAAATATGCTAGGATGTGTTTCCATACAAATGACACCTATTAATGACTCGAGCGAGGTGTGTATTTTGTATGAAAACACATTCTTGCACATCTCTGGTGAAAACGCAACCTTAAGCTAAACGATTGCTATCCTTAAATTACTAAGTAAATTGAGTAGGAATGAAGAAAATATACGGCCCTAAAGAAGTTTATGAAGGCCCGTAAGGGTTCGGAATTCCGCTCATCCCGCGGTTAGCCGCATTCCACACCGGCTATTGAGACATTTCTAACTGGACCCCAATGAGTGCAAGAACTGAGGCATTGAGGATGTGACCGTAAGCAGGAAGACCAAAATATTCTGGATATTTTTATCCACAATTGCTCTTGGGGTTTTATGGATCAATCGCTTTTTTGTTGTTATTCTGGCCTACTACCTCGAAAATCGAAATTCGTAAATTTCGAGGATTTTTCCCTGTCACTCTAACGAAGGCGTCATTGGAGTGAGAGAAACAAATCCTCAAAGAAACAATTTGCGGATTCCGAAGTTCGCGGTAGGGACGCTGTCACATCACCCTGGGGACAACATTTGAATAGTTTGTTAGAAGAAAGTATCTGCAAGCTCTATTATCATGATTAGGGCTTGTCCACCAATAGAACGTGTAATTTTTTGCCAACTTAATAGTCCTTTTAATAAGACTTCAATTTACGTACTTTATTTAGCACATGTGATGGGAAAAAACTTTTTTGCCAACTACGAGGTAAAATATCCGCGAGGTTTTAAAACTCAGTTCAGGATTTGACATCTGGTTATGTTTCAAAAAAAGGATGCTGTTCAGCAGAGAGTGACAAAAAATTACACGTGATTTGTCCGATGACACCACTTATCACCTCTGGTATGTCATTTCGTTCGGAGTAAGTAGGTTCGATTCTGGATGGGTGTAGTGTAGTATCCAATCCATATATGTTCCAGCAACTTATTGGTTAACTTTCGTACTACCTTTTCTACGGTATAAAATCTCGGGTACGCTTAAAAATCCCACAATTACTTTATTTTGAACTAAATTCCGACGTAGGTCAGAACTGAAAGGTGTGAAAGAATAAAACGCACTAGATTTTAAACTTTCAAAATCGCCGTTATGCGATTCTAAAAAGTAGAAAGTATCCAAAAGTAGCTGCGGTAGGCTTGAACTTTCTTAGTTTCCGGGAAACAACTGAATAAAATTGCAGTAAAGTGGGGTAAAATTCAATGGTTTGCTTTACGAGGCAAGGCAATAAGTCGCCCGTGTAATGCTTCCATACCCACCCCACATATGACCAATTGAAAATACAATGTACCTAATCTTAGGTACGACACCTTACTTTTATCTTATTTCAAACCGTTTAAACATAGCTCCACGCACTTAGTAGAGATCCGATATGTCGATCGATCCGAATACTTTTCACGATCTAATTAAATTGAAAGGCAGAGCTCGGATAAGAGCGGAATGCGGTCGCTGTTGAAATATTGATTAAGCTTTCTGTTTTACTTCTCACTCGGCCAACGATGCATCTGTTTTTGTACCATGTTGGCAAGCAAGCTTGGTTGCAAGCAGTTATCGTGGTCTACGTGGGAGTTTGAGATTTTTGGTATTAATTTCTTGAAGTACCCCATGTTCTAGGGTCTCGGAAAAACTTAACAGCTTAGAAATTCCACAGTTCACAGTCCTGCTGATGGCGAACGTAACGGCAAATAAAAATCTTAGCGCTATAGCGTCCGCCAGACAACATGTGACATTTTTTTCAAAGCACTGTTGTTCACATGTAATTGAAAGAACACACACGAGGAGACAAAATTATTGTAGGTCTGTTAAAACAACTTTCAGAACGTGATAATTCCTCTAAACACTAAGGTGTCGCGTGTTGCAACTTCGTTACCACCTACCCGGTTGACAGACTTCACACCTGCGCCTGCGACGCACACGACGTCCATGTTTACACAATCAATTCCATCTCAAACGGTATTTCCGATTATGTTTGTGGAGAGTAATCAATTGACGACGTTATGATGATTTAAACCACAATAATGGGCTTTCAAGAGCGGTAAACGAACAGCATTGTATACATGACTTTAATGTCATCCACACAATCGAAGGGTATCCGTTAAGCTCGCTCGGACGCAATACTAAAAAAACAAATCCTTCCATTACAATCGTTTACAGAGCACGCGCCAAGAAGCAGAAACCAGTATATCGATATACACTCTTTTATTGTAAGATGTGTTACTGATTGGGATCACTTTACACTGGCTTTCCCGAGATTTCACGCGCAACCAAAAAAGACATCCAGGTAGCCCACTTTTTGTGGCTATTGTTGCTTAACGATCCGTTGAATAGTCGATCCACAGAACAGGTGGCGCTTTCAGATCACATCGTCACCTCTTCCTTTATTTTGCACTTTAGGAGTTCGACGAACGTATTATTCAAATGTTATTCGAGCGGCGTGAAAGCGATAACCCCGGGCGTGGACGGCATTTCTGATAAACTCGCGTGCCTAGATCTGTAGACGTCCTAGCAACAAAGGCTATCGACTAACGCAATCGAGGCGCCGACATCGGAGACGGATCGGCTCATTTACATTTGTATCGATGCGAAAGCGACACATGAGGAATCCGCGCTAACATTGATCAAACACCGGTATTGAATAACATTATGAGGCGGAGCCAGTAGGAGTAGCTATAGTGCCGGCATCTAGCGAATTCCTGAGATGTTCCAATCGTTATTGAGCACAAGCGACTTTAGAGTCGGTACGAATTTTCTCTTTACACATTCAAACCTGCTCACGGTCTGTTTTGACAATTCTGATAAAGTAATCAGAAGTGAAGATTACTACTCATGGGCTCGTTCAAAAATCATATGTGATCGATTTGTGGTGAGGGCACGGGAGTTGAGCAAAATACCACGTGTTTCTTTCAAATTGATAAATTATAATTGATAATTACAATTCAAATTGATATTGAATACCTATATAGTTTCGGCCGCGACGCGCGGTGACTGCAGTAAGAGTACATTTGTTATCAAGTTGAAGATTGATAATTGGCAGCAAACGTCATCATATAGTGGACACTCTACTATAATTGCCAATCTGCCTGCGAATGCAGCGATTACGGGCATATAGCTCCACTTGCAGCTTGCTTGCCTATGTCCAGCAGTGGACTGAGAAAGGTTGATGTTGTGATATTTATTATTATCTAACTTTACACGTATTTGTCGCAGTGCAGTTAGTTACCCTGGATCGCCTGGCGTTAGACTCTCGCGCAATAAGAACAAATGCCTGATACTTATACACTTGTGTAGCCGCGAGTCTAAGAGAGAAAGAGCAATTTCCGAGGAAGTGTTCTCAACTGGTTACAAGCTATTTACGACCGCTATCATACCGCCAACGAATTATCGTTTGTTGCGAGTTTATCGTCGGAATTCGTAGATTGTACCGCTATTCGGATCGTTTTCGTATACACAATAAATGTTTAAACAATATTGGTTAAACATACGATAGGTTTGTGACTTTTTATTTTATTATATGATATACATCATGGTTTCACTTAAATTATCTACTTATTCTTGTGACAGACTCAAATACTTTAAGTACTGCAGTGCTTTCTATGATAATCTAGATTCTATGTATCAAGCACAATCAAAAATCTTCCGAGCTCTGGGCTGCAGATACGAATACCGGACCGGACGAATAATGCCATGCGGTCGAGGTGTGGCATAAAGATTATTTGTTAGTGTATTGTATGTTGCATTGAAGAGAAATGCTGCGGTAGATGGTGCGATAGTGCAAAACGCTACTCGACCCAGAGCAGGCCTCTTATTCACATCGCTGCTCAGTCAAACCAGCGTATCTTTAACCTGGAGATTCATCACCTGTGCTTAATCAAAGAGCGCATTTGTACCGGTTCATCCGAGCTTTCGATCTGCGTAAACGCAGAGGGAACAAAGTCAGCGCATTCCGATGGAAATTGCCCGCAGCGAGATCGCTGGCGCCCCGGCTTGCTTAATTACAATTACGCACCGAGGACATACATTACTGGAGATAATTCAGCGCAATTAAAGGGTGAGTCGTGATCCGATAGCGATAACGAAACGCATACTATTTAGCATTCATGGAGCATCCCGTGATACGCAGCGATTCCAAGAGCCTTGTAAGGATTTGAGGCGTCAACGTTTATGGAAAAGTCACGCCTTGTAAATTGCCGAGAAGTACTTTACTACGAGGTTTGCATCTATTGGAATTTGATTATGAAATAGATGGTTTTGCTGATAATTAAAGCTTATGTTCTTCGCTGAACATGAAATAAGTTGATGACTTTTCATTAACCTTCTCTTGTCCTCGACTATCATTATGGTCGCAAATAGAAGGTACATAGAAGAAGTCGATGGATGAAGCTAATGAGCTTTTAATCCAAACATACAGCCACTATGAAAGGGGGGTAATTGATGTAAATACAAATCCGAACGAGATTGCGATAATCTTTAAAACGGTCCAATTCAAATCTGACAGGTGATAAATAGTCGGATAGCGGCATTGGAATGCCAACAAGGCCACAGACCAGCCTTGCCGTTTCCGCGTCCAATCAGCAACAAGCAAGAACCGGACTTAACAGCAAACATTATTAAAGTTATAAACTATTAGATAAAACGGGCCCCGACAGCGTGTGAATCGGCGGTGAAAGTCCGTCGCGGCGGCTTATTAACATCTCGGAATTTTGACTACAGCTGTAAAAGAATGATTAGAAATTACATCTAATCGTAGCCTGAACACTTAAACACGTTTCTGCATCCAGCCGAGTTCGCTCGATGAATCATTGTTTGTTTTGAAACGGGCGCTTCTGTTTTAAGAATTATCGCTACTGGAGCTATTTTAGGAAAGCTTTTATGTTAATCAAAGCTCGCACTCAAAAGGAATTATACATCACAATAATGCAGTTGTACAAGACGGACGAGGAAATTAAAGTTGTTCTAAAGATTCCACTATAAATACGACCTGCTAGAAAATAGCTGATATTGATCGTACAGGAACAGCAATTTCAGTGCAAGAACTGTACAATCAAGCACTTGATCTAAATCGATTCGGAATAAGCGAAATGTTTCAGAAACCCCTTAATGAAATCAGGAGGACGTTGCTAGCCAAGCGAATTATCTCCCTCCAGATCGGGCCAGCGGTTTCGCGAACATTTCAATCGCGATGTACTCAAACCGGTCTCGAAGATACTTATCAATTTGAAGACTAAAGTAGTGGAGACTTCTCTTTGCTGCTGAGCAAATCGGTTGTAGGGAATCGACGGATCGGGTTTTGCGGGGTTCGATCAAGCGATCCTGAATCGCGATACTTTATGTAAAAAGTAAAAGAAATTTAATGAGGACCCACTTGAGCAAGACATTAAAGCGAAATTTACAAGGGCTCGTACACGATTCCATTTATTAAATCTAGATTAGTTTTTTGGACTTACATTGCTGTACTTTTGGTGTTTAAAATGATGATGTCGCACACCCTAGATCAGTATTAACTGAAAATTCACGTATGTATCTACAAAGTTGTAAGATCTCGAATATATACCCTTAGCAAAAATTCATGCATTTTGAGTTATACTGTTTTAATCTAGCTGTGCGATATCATTTTTGTAAAGTTAATCTAGTTATTTTTTTTTTCAAGACTTAATTATGTCGAGGCCCGGCTGGTTAACAGATTAGGGACGCAAATCAAGGAGCGTTAGCACCTCATTGAGCCGTGACTCGTGCCTGTGACGGATCGCCCCTCGGATTAACGTCTAAACAAGTCAGACGTCCTTCATGACAGATGTGGCCTGCCGCCATTAAACCTTGTTTTTATTTCACTCTGATTTCAATGATCCGTAACCAATGATCATAATTTTTGCGTAATTGGTGAGGGACATTTGCCTTCCACCTAACTTTTTGTTAATTTATAAAAAGGTCGGCAATTGCAACGGCTATAAATTTTATTAGAACATTAACTTCCCCGTGGTCGCTTTTGGTCATTCTTCGATAAAACCTTTTTAACATGCCCGTATACAGTGAAGATAAAAAGCACTTTCCTTTATCTTTCAGCATTTTATCCCAGACTTACGAAACGTCTCCGACTCATTAGTTGTTTTGTCTCTCTTCAACCTCGCTTCGTCCCGCTCGCTCTCGTCTCCGGGGGCCATTTATCAATTCCAAATAACATGCCGGGACCTTTTCTCTTCTGTTTATTTGTTTTTTATTTACCTTATCCTTCGGTGTTCCTTTTATACGTTCCTTTTTGAGTTGAAATTGATTGTAAAGCCGGCCTAATGGCAGCCGTTCTAATGTAAGATGCATTGATAAGCTTTCCTATGGATAATTAGTTAATGTTTTCTCAGACATGGTATAAACGTACGATCCAGAAATAAATAGGAACAATAAAGCGATAAAATTAATTGTTGATACGAGGCTCTAAGACAAACACTGTAAACTCGACAGCGGCATAGAATCACCGTTCAATAATACACGTACGTGCACTGCAATTAATGAAAGCAATTTTGCGTGCAAAAGCCATTAAAGATCGCTATTAAAAGTTCCAATTTCCTCAGCGCAGGCTGGGTTATTAGCGAGCTGCCCCTTTTGACCGTCCCGAAACTTTTTGTTTCTCTTGGTTATTTATACATATATCGTCCGACTCAGAATCTCGACATAGTTGCTTGATTCAGGTCCTATTTTTTGGCCCGCAACAATTTCGATGCTTTTATCGAAGCGCCCAAATTCCTCGCAAGCTTTAAGTAAAACTTGCTTAATTTATTTCAGTAATTCCCTAATTGCCGTTTAGAATTTGATTATTCTTGTTCGTTAAGGTCTGTGTTTTTATCTGGATTCTCGATCGATGTCCCACCGTCAGCGGCTGAGTAACTAATCATCCGAAAATTAGACTTATAAAAACGATTCCGTGAACGAAAGAGATATTCTTAAAGATGCTCGACCTCGAGGGGGGTCCCTCGAGGAAACGTTCTCGGTCCTCGCGAGCAAATAAAGCGGCGTCCCTCTGAAATTAATTTCGTTTTGTTTCATCGTCTGGAGCCGAAGCATTTACATTGAATGCGGTCGGAGGCTGGCTCGTATATTTATGTAGGGGCCCGTGGAGTATGACGTGCGCATTATTCATACACGATACACGGGCTATGTTTATTTTTGCCAGTTCATCGGCTCGTCGTCAACAGGTTCTGCTGCCGAAAGCTTTTTGTTAGGAACCATATTTATGATTTCACAATTTTTGATAAACGCTCTTGTAATGGGTTTTCGGTCCAGGTTTGTTCAACCAAGTGCTAAACGTACGTATTGGCTTTTCACTTGCTCAATAGTTGATATACAAGTCATACAACATTCTTCAATGCCCTGATATTTAATTTCCACCGCCGACAAAACACTGACTAGACAATCTAACTAATCAAATAGTATTCGGAAAGCTATATTAAGCCTACCTATGCATTGAAGTCGACAGGGCAAATCCTTAGCCAAGAATTTATGGACTTTTTTAAGACCTAAACTGGCATCCCATGATTGCCGTCATAAACAAGCACAGGCCTGTAATTTATTAGCTAGTTCTTGATCCCCATGAAAACTAACAGGCCAATCGCTTGCGCACATCATGCTGTAAATTCAACTAAAGCTATCAAATTTTATCGCAGTGTCAGGCACCGTACTGACGAGTATCATGATGGGATTTGCAAACAAGACTTCCTCTAGCAATCGCACTAAACCTTTTAACTATCAATAAACCATCCTATTGTTAACTGAGAATTTTACAGCGTGGCAATTTCACCGTAACATTTTGCTGTCATCAATTCAAAATAGTGTTTTTGTAATGCTATGCGGTAAAGAGATAGTGCTGTAAATAACAGGTATTCTTTCGATATCTATCGCATCCCAGGCCTGCAAATGACGTACTGCGTACTGTCTTAGTTCAAGTAAATATGAGCCCATTTTCGCTCCCACAGAGACTGTATGGATTATCGGAACATTTTGATTTGTTAGTGTCTTGCAATGCTATTATTACTGCAGTCAGTATAGTTCTCAGTATCAACTCGCCTACTAATCTTTTAACCAGCCATGTATACAGCTTTCCTGTCGAACTTAATAAAGAATGTCTGCGTTTTCGCAACTTGCAAATCAAATTCTGACCAATAATTTCTTATTTCCAGAACCAAAACCCGAGATCTCCGAAGGCGTCAGGTGTTACTGCAACACGGCGCAATGCGTGAGCACAGGGTACATGTGCAGGTCCAGCCGTGGAGGCGGGTGTTACAGTGAGCTGCCGGCGCCGCGACGTCATCACGCCAGCCACGGATGTCTTCAGCATCTTGCCGATACGTAAGTTGTCAAATCATCTTGACATTCCTTTCTCTTTTATGCGGTGACATCCACACAATTCGATGTTCCTCTGCATTACCAATTTTTATCTAGAGTATGATTCAGATTCAGTATGTACCTCCTGGATTAGGTTTCCTTTCATATCGAAGTGCTCGAACCGTAATCTCTTGAACAAATATTCTATTCTTTGTGCTCTTTAGTATACACCCGAAAGCAGGGCTGCCGTTCAGAATAAGAGGTTTTAAAAGCGATCTTACCGACTTATAAGCTGATTCAAAGATAATGCCGTAACAACAATGAACAAAAGGTACAGAAGATTTGTTTTAAAGATTAGGGTCTGTGCTGAAATGTTCGCTACACTAACAACTAGCGAGACATTTATGGTACCCGAAATTACAATTATATAATACTTGAGCAGATAGATATTAAACTGTTAGTATTGCGAAAGAAAACCTACAGGGGTCACGCTCGTAGTAGGATTTTCCGTAATAACTAAGAGTAAGAAATACGGAAACGTCTAAAATTCTTTACCTTACTATTAAATTAAATATCATTTAAAGTATAATATATAAGTAATGATGATTGCTTAATAATAATGTGAAGCTTAGTTTTCATTAATGACGCCGTAAAACGAAAACAATCATTAAATAATAAAATAAAACAGGAGTGTCGTAAAAGTACACGGGCTCTAATAATTTATGAAAGACAACGCCGACCATACATCAGTCAAGACTGTTGTAACTAAGACAGAAACTCCAAACAAGCTTACAAATAAATAACCTTTAGAAATATTTATAGTACTGCCACAGTTTTCATTATGATGTTTGCTTTAATGCATAATATATGAAAGCTTGTCGTAAACCGCCTTCAGAAACCTGTCTTCTCTATTGGTCTAATCGTCCTTCTGTATTACGACTTATTATTAACTAAGCTGTATACTTAGACCTCATTCCATCTCTCATCGTAACTTACTGATTTTCATAATTAACTTTCTAAACATTTATATATCATGTATTTAATGTCTGCTACTCAATTCCTGCTCGTGCTGCCTAAAGATTGTATCATTCCTAATTATGTCGCAAAATTAAGCTGGCTTAAAATAAAGACACTGGTGGTACGGTAGCATTCCTAAATTTATAACGCTACATTTTGACTCTCTACTTTAATGTGTAATCGATTCTAATTTACACAAATTTTAACCGACAACTGTATTTTTATAGCGTCTTCATGATGATTTATTTTACAATCTAACCAGCTTAAACATTTCAAAGAGATGCCGTTAGTGCGTAATTTACACATTTTCTTCAATGCAACGTTATTTTTTATGCCACCATTTGATTTATTTCTTGGCGCGTTTTCGTGACTAGTAACGTGATAATAATTAATATTAATTCGTTGATGTACACGAGAAATGCATTGTCATCGATCATGACTGCTAGATTATGAGTGCGCTCAATCAATTTGTCTTTCGGCGGTCCGAGAGACTGGCTTTCATCGCTGCTCGTTGTCAAGAAATGAGGTGTTGCTTCATTTGATCGAACACCATTGTTTCGGGCTAATCTATTAATTACATTGTTAGAAATATCGTTACACGTTTTCTTCATGTCCATTGTTTTGTAACATAAGGGTAATAAAGAAACATTCAACTTCATCAATCGAACTCGAACCAATTGCTTCTATCAGATTATCCTACTTCTCTGTTTTTATCTTAATAGGGCAAATCCTTGATTGTTTTGATCTCTTTCTCAAGAGATCTATATAAGTTTTTTTTTTTTTTTCAATTAAACAGTTCACGTTTTTCCAATCTAGCAGAATAGTAATTTCGTTTTGGTTGAATTATTAATTACCTGCGCCGAAGAAGGCACAAAGGTTTTTATTTAACTTTTTATACTGAAATTACCCGCTTACTTGATTATCTTATTTGGTGAAACGCTCCTAAAAGACAAAGGATACTTGTTTGTAAAATTTACAGGGGCTTAAGGTCTTTTATTTCTAAATGAAAAAAGCGGCTGCCGTCCGTTCGGAACCTGTTTAGTTCTGACATTACTTACTATCTTACCGACCTGAGTCGCTGCTGCTGAACTTACCAGTATTGGTTTGATCTCTCTTAAAGCACAATTTCACTTTTCACGTTCGAAAATTATACTGGTTCTTCAGAGTCGAACGATTTATAAGTTAAGAGTACTTTGAGAGTCCCAACTCCGGCGCATGCCCGCTTTTATTTGCTTTAAACATTTTTATACCTTTTTGGCAATCTCGGCCATTATCTCCGCTAACGATCAGCGGTCTTCGTTAACGTTTCGATTTTCAAATTGAAATTCTTGTGTATAATCGGCGCGTAAATGGCGAGCGGGTTCTATGTATGGCTATTCAGAGCGTATAAAAGTGCGTATTAAGACAATTTAGATGTGGCATCGCAATAGGTTTCATTGCTTATATAAACAATCACTTTAAAATTACAAACACTGAAGTTAGTAGAAAAAATCTTTCCGATTTGAGAATCGCAGAAAGCAATCAAAGGCTATTTTTTGTAGGATTGTCATTGTCACCCAGATATTTTTATAGGTATTCTAGTTTTCTCCTGTTACAATATTGAACCTAATTACCGTTTCATTTCTGTATCCGCAGCCCCATTATACATTACAAAGGCAGTCTTTTGAGAAGGCATCAAGATCGTTCCGCGGCCGATTATGTCATGTCCATGCTCCGGACGACCGTAATGTTTTAAATGGACGTGGACGTCCACTTGTTCTTGAGGCTTGGTGTAATGACCGTGTTTTATGTTATCGAGGTATTTTGAGAATGTATAAGGAATTCAGTTAATTTTAAGAGGAGTTTGTAAAATTCCTCTGATTTTTTTTATGTGCTCTTTTATTCAAAGCGGTTTTATCAATTATTTAGAGATTGTCACTTCTTTAATAATGTATGTTTAATGGTTCAGAAATTTTATTTACCACGCTGACCGCATTTATAAATTCACTGAAGGAATCGGTAAAATGCAAACAATAAAAGAACCAGAGCGTGTTGCGAATTCGTTACGCAAGAACGAAACGAACAGATTCTCTCACGCTTCCGATGATTAAATAAGAAGAGAATCAATATTTATGTACAAGTGGCAGATTTAAACGCAGGTCGGCGCCCGCGCAGCTGCGCTATCTGGGATCCCGACCTCTGCCTTATCGATGAACGAGGACAAAGATTCATACACAACTATGTACATTTACATACGTAACTACTTGAAAGGCTGAAGTGGCAAAGGGCTTTACGTCGAAGATCTTATGATAATATTGCCATAATTTGAAATAGGAGACTTAGGAGTGGTTGGTTTAACACGAGTAAGTACAGGATGTGGACAAACATTTTGATATATTCGATGATGTCGAAGTAATCTCGGTTAATCAATACAGCTAAAAAAAGGTCGGTAGCTGCGCCTGGCCGAACATTGTAAGAATCTAAGTAAGAGATCCAATATAATATGTATGACCGCATACATATATTGGAGGACTTATGGGTAGTATGACAAATATTTATAGCCTTGCGATCATTTGAAAGTACATTTGTTTACAAACTGCTCTCTATAACCTCTTTACATTTATCTGAGTCATTGGGCATTTTTCTAATATCACGTGTTATAACGAGGATCTAGGTATTTTCAATATGTAGATTAGACGTTATCAATATTTTCACGGAAATTCATATCTCTATTATTACGTCTTTGTTCTCAGGTTCTAATCTAGATTGCATTGACTTTCTTTTTTACTTTAAATGTAACGCTATTTAATACAGCTTTTAATTGGCATTAAATGTGCGCCAATCTTATCTGCCGCGCTTTTTATTTATTTACGTTAAAGATACTTTCTTATCTACACGAATCGAGTGCTCTTAATGAGGCTTAATTATTTTTATTTTGCAAGTGAACCGACCGCTTTATCACTGTCGTTTAATACTTTTTGTCGCTGTTACTTTACTTAAGCGTAGTTAAGAGTATTTTAATCATTATTTTGCTATCAACAATTCAACATCTGCTTGATCGTAACTATTAATAGTTCTTTATACTCGCTGCTTAATGGAATATTAATTAATGTTAAAGAAAACGTACTTGTACCTTTCAATGAAATAACGATATTTGCACGCAACAAATAAAACCACCACCCCGTTGCGTTTCTGCCGGCGATTTTTCACGATATTAAGCTGGAACAATCCCGCCCGACATTCTCAGTCATGTTATGGAAAAAAAACTTAATTCCTGCCTTTTTAATGTTTACTCATGCATCGTTTTATTCGTTTTTTACGTTGCATGTTCTCGGATGATTGGAGGCCGCAGGCTGCATTAGGGTTCTTTTTTTGGGGTCTCTCGAATTTATTTAATGTTCGCCTTGGTCATTTTGCTTTGGTAATTCGTTCGGACCAATTTGCCAATCAATGATGTGATCCATTTTAAATTAACTTTATTTAAATCTATAGATTTTCTACCTTTACCTTAGTGTGTTGCTCCTTATTTCCAAAAAAGAGAACGATAGAAAAATTACAGCAAAATACTTCAAGTAGTGTAGCAACACTTTGACATGAACGCTTGTTAGTAGCGTAGGTTGTATATTTTTTATTTCTTAATGCCTAACTCATCTCGTTGTCAGTAATGTTTCAAACAAGTCCGACGTTTCGTTACAAAACCAAACCATTGTTTTTATGTCTATGTCATAAACATAAAACTAATTCAGTTCAAGTGACATGACATAAGACAAGTCATTAAGCCTTGTAACATGCAAGGCAGGCAACCCGTCACTAATTATACATACATACAGTTCAGCCAACTAAATTGATTTTTTATTCGTCTAGTCATTTTGGAGGTCCTTTCGATGATGAAAAACTAAAATATCAACTAGTAGAGCAAAACAAAGATGACTGCAAAATGATGTAAGTACTATTATTATGATGTTACTGATTACATTTAGGTACCTAAATGCATCATGTAGAATGGATTAATAATTTATATTTGCACTTACTGTTTTATATAAATACCTTATAGTCTTCAATTATTAGGTACCTAGCCGTTTTTGTGATAGAAATGCATTGGTTATGGTTGATTTTTATTTATTTGTATTACCAATGGATTCTAATAAACAAAAATATAACTTGAATGAAAAAGTAACCGTATCGTAAAGTAATGCATATTTTAAAAGAGTATTTCAAGCCTATTGGCAGAATATACTTGAAATTCGAATTTCCAATCGACTTTTTTGTCCTCAAAAAAAAAAAACATTCCTTTGCAAAGTCACGTCTCAATGCGGCCGGCCCATTGTCTTCTTTATTTGTTCTAATCTTCCATTTCAAAAACATTTGCCTCCCTAGTGAGGTTTTGGTTACTTCCGACTTTCTAGTTTTGAGGTCCATTGTATCTCTGAAGATGATCTTATACTTGATTAATTGTTCTTTGGAATCTGTTGTTGATTAAAAGTTTAGGTCGGTATGTGGTTTTCTTGTACCGATAAGGGTTTGTATGAAGGACGTGGATTTTTGTCATATCGTAGTTTTGTGATTTGTTATTGTAGAATTCTGTAGTGTATATTGGTTTCAAATAAGTTGTTCAATATGATATAAGGCGTACCTAATGTAGATAAAGTAATTCACTTATCGCCTTAAAATTCTAAAATGTTCGAAGTTAGATTGGCCAAAATAAAATTTCTTGTTAATAAGTAATGTAATAATAATACTAATGATTTATCATTATTAGATGACATACTGATAAATCGAGAAAATGATGACGAAATCAGCATTCTTGGTCTAAATATTTGCTTGAATGGACGGAAGACATCGACTCACCTTCGCCATAGTTATCTGAAATATTCCAATAGTTTCAACAAAGAAACAGCGAAGCCGCGGTTCCCACGAGAAATATACCGATTTTTCTGATCTTTGAATTTTGAATCTACCTTTATTTATGACTATATCATATTATTATTTACATTTGTTCTATTTATAACAAGCTTTATGTCGTGTAGCTTAAAATCTATAGTTGTAACGTAAGCCTATGAATTATAATAATCATTGATAAACGCATGTAACGTCTCTATTTTAATAAGACAACAAAATCCTTGTACTTTGTACTTACCTGTGTAAATAAATGAATATAAAACATTCAAAACAATGCAAAAACGGTGATAAACAATGATCATGTAACTCGTGTAAGTGCTATACTTTATAAATATTTAACACTAACTCAAAGCAATATCAGAACTAAATGAAAAACCTGAACCGGTAGGTGCTTTTTGAATTCTGCAGTAAAAGGGTAAAATTGCTTCGTATTATTGTCTCACTTATGTTGTTTTATTACTGGGACAAAAGATTTTGACAGTCGCTACGGTAACGCATACCAATTGACCATTTCGTTCGCAAACCACTCACGGACTGAGTTCTCACGCTTATGTAAATAAATTAACCAATTTCGACACTTAACATAAACCATTGTTCTGTTTTTCGTTACGTTTTCTTGCCTTCAACCTTATTTTGAACACTAGTAAGGTTATGTTTAACCATAAAAGTTGAATTACCAAAAACGTAACTGCAGATAATTATTGTAATCGTTTTTGCTTTGTGTGTTTTTTCACTAAGTCATCTTCGACATCTCCGTCAACGTTTAAATGACTATAATTATCATTAGCTTTAGGTATATTTTGGTCTTTTTAATGGCTGTCTCAATTGTCTTTTGGGTGGTTGCCCTGCGGTATTACATGGTTAGAGGACAGTTTTCTGTCATTCTCATTGATATCATAATTACGGCTGAGGCCTGAGCGTAACAACATTATAATATTTATGTTATATCACTCTTGGCCTTAAGTGGGATTTTCTGTGGAAAATAATGGCCAAAGAAAGACGTAAATTTTTTTACATGTCACAGTCTGTAATTCATAAACCTCCAAATAGCTAATTTAAACACAAACGTTGTAGTCATTTAACGAATTCACCGCCCTATTTCTGTGACGTCCTATTATGTCTTACCCGTCCCAATGTATATCTATACCTACAATTCACACACAAAGTCTTCAGAATTTCGCGCTGACGGAACGAGAGTATCAGCACCGTCTGCATTCGGCCTCAGCCCAAGAAACCCTGGAGAAACTCTCTGGTCTGATTCCTCTGGAGAAATCCTCCGAACCTCCTCAGAACCGTTTTTCGTATTAATAGTCCACCTTCTCATTTCCAGGGCCGAAGAAGCAGTCTCCCGCTGCCAGAACTCCCCGTCAGCAGACAGCCGCCCTCCATCCAGGGAACACTCGCTGCTGCTGTGCTGCTTCAGTGATCTCTGCAACCACGAGGACAGCCCGTTGTCGAGGGCCAGGCTCAATCTCACCCATGATGCAGGTAACTTCAAACACATCAGCAGACCCAGCCAAGATGTCATTCTGTACGTTTACGATAAGTGAACTCCAACCCCAACTCTTCCTGCGGGTGTCGTAAGAATCGACTAAGGGATTAAAGTGTCACTGACCATTCTACAAGATTGATGACGGGCAGCAGCGTCATCATAGTGGACACGTTACTGCGATCGCCAATCCGCTTGCCCAGCGTGGCGATTATGGGCATTTACCTCCTAATGCGTCTATACGCATAGTTAATAGGAGAGGCCTACGTCCAGCAGTGGACTAACATAGGCTGATGATGACGATAAGTGAAAAGTAATGAATGTATGAGAATGACACATTGGTACGAAGATTCACGTGACCATTTAGGCTTAAAGAACTTTATTACATTTCACTTCAGAGAAACTTAATTAAATGAACATTAGGTAATAATAAATATCATTTCCATGTCCATACATTATTATGGTCACGTGACTTATCGCTTATCGTATACGATTGCAGACTGGCATCTTGGCTAGGCCTGCAGAAATTGAAAAAAAAATGTCTTCTATTTTACTTTGGGCGCGAGCATTGTTGGCTGTCAGTCACTCTTACTGAAGGGTAATTGTTGGAGACATAATATGCTCGAAATTTACGTTAGCCGAAGTTCGCGGTAGACCTTCTGTTGAGAATAGGACACTTTATCTCTCCCGCATAACAAGTGACGTAAGCCTATAAAATTGACTCAACCATCAGTTTACATTAATCCAATCTTTGTTCGTGGAAACTGAAACTTCTGCGATCCACTGGAATAGCGATAGCAGCTCGGCTTTGTTTTCGTTCAGAATGTTCAGTTATTGCAGTATGTTATATTTCCGTTATCATAATATTTTCATTTAATAACTGATGATGGGGTAATCATAATAATAGTTCGCTTAACGCTTGTTTCATGTGATCAGTTTCTCTTATACAGTCTGTAATGGTACTTCTGCCTAAGGCATTGGTTCAAGAAGTGATTTTGATCCATTTCCCCATTGTTTATTATACTTAAAGGCTGGAATTAATTAGCCTTGGTACAATCAAACTGGCAATATGTACAGAAAGAGGGGTATATTTTAATCTTCATTTGACGAGTGTCTTTTGAAGATGGCTTATTTCCACTCTGGCAACTAAGATTACTGCGATCGCCAATCCGCTTGCCCAGCGTGGTAATTATGGGCATTTACCTCCTAATGCGTCTATACGCATAGTTAATAGGAGAGGGCTACCTCCAGCAGTGGACTGTCATAGGCTGATGATGAACCAAGTTAATTTTTTCTGTTTCCATAATAGAAATATTCTACATTGACAAAGTGGAAATAAGCCCTTTTGAAAACATACTCTTCATTTTATCTGCTAGCAGTAGGGAAAGGGACGGTTAGCCAAAAATATAGTCTACCACTTTTCGACTTTATTACCCCAGAGTCGAAAAATGGTAAACGTAAACCATATTTTAACTGTACATTGCCATAGCCACCAAATCACCAGCCATAAGCGTACTCATATTGGTTGTGAACGTACAAATACAAATATTTATTAATTTTATTCGTGGCAAATATATCAAGCATGACAGGATAAGACAAAACAGACAGATTCAGCACTTAATATTATACCACGAAACGTGTATTTTAAGCTATAGTTATTGACTTCAAATTCCCGTTAAAGGGTTTATTTATCTGATAACATATTTTTTACTTAGAGTATATCGGTATCTTAGTATGAAGTATGTACACTACAGCTTATTGCCTATAGTTTGAGCTTACAGGTAGATTGATCTGAGTGATATTCTCGCTAAGTGTTTGCTTATTACAAAGAATTCTTCAATTCAGTGGCCTCAAACACAAGCCGGTAGAAACGCTCAATATCAATAAAGGAATATCAAGCAGGCACACAAGGCAGCATTGAAACTCGGCTTCCTATAATTACGGCCGGCCTGCGTACACGCATCAGATATAATTGCCTCGCGCTATTCACAACAGTCTGTGTTCAGCTATCTAGTTTCTATAATTTAACTTGTGGGCGCTTTATCTACAAACACGCATACAATTTGTGGTTATTTGTTATGTGTTAATTGTTTCATCCGTAAGACAATAATAGTTTTACATTTTGTACAAGCCTTTATAGGTATAGACATCGCTCCTAATACTTAATTCTTTATTTTAATAGGTAGTCGTACTTTATATAAAATTAAACACGGAATGCAATTTATAAAAGTTTCGAAAATTTATAAGCTCAACATTTTCTCTCTCAGCTCAGCTCTTAGAAATGGTAAAAACATGATAAATATTGAGATGTGATTTTACCGGTAAATCTCTCAAGTCTCCCAATATTATCAATTTGAGAATAAATCGTCGCCATACAGTATTGAGAAAATGACCGACAACGTCACCTTTATAGTTCAATTTTTTTATGTAAATACCAAATTTATTCCCCAAAAATCTATAGACCAGACTTATACTGGTTTTACATTGCTACACACTTGGCTATTGCAACGAGCATCACCGCGTGCGCCGGTATCATGGAATTAGAGGGCTTCAGTAATTTCATAGTCAGGTGCTCGCGTTATTGTACAACAATGTAGCCGGTGCAGACATGTCTGTCAGGCATATGCCGTGGGTATAGCCACGATAAACCTATACTTTGCCACTTGCATGTTCTGACCGCGTACTATGGTTATGTTCACTCTTTATCATTATATGGCGTTCTATTCTGGGGACATAGTATACAAACTAATACTCTTTTACATACACGTAAATGTTTCGTTTGAACAATTGGCTTGTCTCCTATTATATATCTATGTACTTGTTAGAAAGTGGCGTAACATATATGTTACATCAGTTACCTAAAACATGTAAGTATCGTTTCGCTCACATAACTCACTGGTCTATAAGTGTGAATATGTTAAATGTAATATTTTGAACAACTATATGCCTTGATTGAATTACTTCATTTATTATCTACTTTACTATTCATATTGCATTGTATGAATTATGGGTTCGTGGTAGGTAGGTACCTACCTGTTTTTCGCCACATCATTGCATCGACACATCGCTTGAATTAGTTTGCACCTGTTACTAAAGTTAATACCTATAAAATGTACAATGGTATCGGCTACTTAAAAGCAGTTCAATTAAATTGTTGGCAAGTTATCAGCCGATCGCAATTATTGATTCCGAGGTACCTAATTATAATTCATCTGTAATGACAGGATGATCGTTTCGAAACCGTTTTTGCTTTGGATGTAATTATTATAATTGCATTGACAATGAACCGAAATAAAGCATAATATCATTCTTGTGCGGAAGTAACCGAGTTTCCGTAGGGTTCCATGAAATTACTGTGCTCAAACTAGACGAAATTAACTGGAACACTATATAACTTAAATACCATGATAAAATGACTACGTAGTAGTAAAATACTTCTTACATTTCGGTTTCTGCCTTTGGCTGTTGTTTCTTAAAACGGTAGCACAGCAGATAAAACAGTAGCCGGAATATCATTTAAAAGAATCGTTATCACCCTGATAGTGTTTAAGCAACATTCACAAACATTAAATTCAACTCGTTAATAAAGCACAACTATCATGAACACGCAAAGAGAAATGGACCGTATTTACAAACGCCTAAAAAGTCTTTTTGAAATTGTTGATTGAACGCCACAAATGCTTGCAAATGCTTTCTAAGAAACTGCATCCATAGACGAATATAAAACTAAACGAAAAAGTCTTACCTCCAGGTATTTCTACTTAGAAACACCGAGCTGACTTCAACCCTTATCACGATACCAGCACTAATAGCGTTTAAAGATATATATAATACCTATACGTGTTAGCAAGCATAGATACTGATACAAATGCATAGGTGGTCGACGACCCTTTATTAAACACAGGAGCAACCATGTCAATGTTTAGGTTAGCGGCTCGTTGACTGACACGTATGGTCAGGGTCTCATTTGGCTGTCGTTATCTATAAGGTGTTCGTCGTTGCTAGTACTTCTCTTATAGACATGTTTAAACTTAAACCACTAAAGGAGTACTGAACTGTCGTGCCTATAGCACCACCTGATGTAGTCATCGCGGACAGAGTCAGTATCAAAATAATTGTCCTGCTGTCAGATAAGGTTTAAATAAATCGTAGACACATTTTGACGGAGGAAAAGCGTTCAAAAGGTTAAATACGTTAGTTCAACTTATTAAGAATCTTAACCGTTATACACAAGCCATTATTAAGGATAGCCAGGGAAAGATATTTAGAGCCGTCCGTTATGTTACCATCACAACAATTGCATTCTTTATGCCAATTGATACCGCTCATTGTTCGATAACACAGATAATTAAAGATGTGTGCCTCTTTAAAGTATCCCTTTCTACTGTCTACGTTCTTGACTTTGAGTACAACATACTACTTGGCACAATCAATAAGTTACAGCAAGATTTTTTTATGGAGAGGATATAGCGAAGCGACAATTCATATAGCGAAGATCGCCAGTGTTTAAAAAAATACCTACATATTTTTAGTGATCGGAACTTTGGGTGCAAATTGGGGCTTGTCAATTGTGGGCAGGAAAGAACCGTAAAATATACATGTCTATACACCCAAACATTTTAAGTTCAAGATTCCGAGATAGGCATTAAATTTTAATACAGATTTTTCGATATTCGTATTTTTCGTGGCTAAGTGTTCCCATATATAACAATTTTCAAAATTTTGTTAAACATTTGCACCCATAGTTTCGACCACTTTTAATGCGGCTTGTATCGAAAGAATTCATATTCCTGTCCTATTATGCATCTACTTGACGTTTTAATAAAGTCATAAATCATAATTCGCAGAAAGGCTAATGAAGCTATATTTGATCCAGATCGATTATCCCATACTCGACACGTAATGTGATTAATGTGCCATTCTAGTCATCGATTAACAGCGTTCTTCTTCCCACTTAGGTGTTGGTTTTATCGAAAATTATAGCGAAAGCGAGTTTTTTAACGAATATTTCGTACTCTTAAGTTAGTCTAGAAACTCGAATCTAGGAAGTTACGCGACTATTGAGATGAGGGTATCCATGTGATGTGACTTTTTTCTAAGCATTCATTAGAAAAATTTATATTATTATAGTTAGATGTACTTACACAGGGCCCATTCTTATTTCACAATAAAAAAATATCTTACTCTTCTCTATGAAAGTATGTAAAGCCATGATTGAATATACATAAGTAACTAATATAAGAATATAGTAGGTATCAATATTTATCTGTAGGCCTATGACGGTTATGATGGTCGAACTTAAATAGTTTGACATAGCGGCTTAGATGCCACGTTCTAATGAAAATAAATACATAAATAAATTCATAAAATGCCACCATTATAGCCCCGCTGGTAAGTACCATATACCAAAAACCACAACCGGGTATAGTTCGCGTTCGTTTCGATAGACGCGTGGATGTGTCAAAAGCAACCTGTAACTGTAATGACAAATACGAAGCAAAGCACGCGTATCCGTGAATCAAACATTCTAAACAGGACTCAGAAACATCGATCCCATATACTTAAAATAATTATCTTTTCCCGCCACTTCTAACATGGAGCAAATGTAAATGCATTGTGCCTAGCGATGCGATAATGGCACGTGCTCATTTGCGATTACAAAGCGCTTTGCAAATCGCTTTGGTCGTCCCCTTCATTATACCCTTTTGTCCATTATCGCCGCATCAGACTCCTGCGCAAGTGCGCAATAATCACTCGCTGATCGAGTATTTCAATTAGGGTTACACCAGTTACATTCAAGTGTATGGATATTAGGTTGTGAAAGGAACCCAATGGCACTGTGTTTAGTAAGAAGATTATTGAGAACTTGAAGAATTATTTTTGAGAATCAATACCGCATACGGCCATACAGGGTGTTCTAGTCCAGCTTAGCCAGTTACAAGACGAATTAAAAAAATCGAAGACAATATTACTCAGATTAACTTAATCTTACAGCTAGCGCTATAATGGATACTAACAGACTAAATAAATACCTACATACTTACACATGCAGATACAACCTCAGGATATATATCCGTCGTAAAAAAGATAACTATACTCTGGCTAAGCGACAAATTCAAGATTTCTATTAGCAGCCAACTCTTTGCGCCATTTTATTTTAATTTGCCGGCTATTGTACTGATAAGCTGGTTGGCCAGAGAGAGTATACCCGTTATTAATTGTATCCACACTAACTTGATACTATTGTCTATTCCAGAAGGCAACACAATAGCCAGTGACTGCGGGGCGAGCTACAACAGCGAAGTCTGGTTCAAGGCTGCCACCATAGCGGTCCCAGTGTGCGGCGCCATCATCTTGTTCCTGCTGGTAGCCGTGGCCGTGAGACTGCTAAAGGCAGACGCCTTGCTGCATGCTGATAGGAAGCTCAGGTAAAATTCTTTATTCCTCTTAAAATTCTGGTCAAAGACTTCATACTGCAAATGGTAACCTGATTATGATTACTCCTTCCAATGACTTTTTTGATTGATTTATTTATTTATTCATGAAAACACAATTACAAAATTTTACATAAACATTCAGTGCGCCAAACTGGAGTAACCAGTTTAATGGCGCTACGCTCAATTCTCACTTAACTAATTTTACAATATCGTGTTTTACTACCTATTGTTAGTAGGAAGAAGGCATGCATTATGTTAGAACATTACAGTATGTTATCACAGTGAGGGTCTCCCCAAAGAGCGGCAATAATATGTAATACCAAAAATAATCTATCTAGTTCTAATAAAGCCCACACGGTGGCAACACACTGTGTGCTAAAGTAGGTATGTAGCTATTGTTACGAAGTAGTTTGTAATTAATGGCAGGTTTTGTTCAAACTTTGTTTCGTTCGAGAAACGATTTTAACATTTGGTTTTTTAATTTTCGTTTATAAGCTGCTTTAGTAATAATTGTATTTTCGTTCGAAGACAAAAATGGTATACTATTATAAATACGTGGAATTATGTAGTGCAATGTTCTTTTGTATGTGTACTTTGTAATCTGTAATTACAAAGAACAGAGTTGGGCAAAAAGTATCTGATTACTCCTGCCAATCGAAAGGAGTAATCGCAACTGTGCTGCAGAAGCCACTGAGGTTACAATGACTAGGAAAAGTCAATTGCCATAGCTGTACCAATGTAATTATGGTGTTTCTGCTTGTCAGATGTAAGACTGCTGGAGGTAGACACCATGAGTATAGGAAGCTCAGCATTCAGGTCAAGGAGCTAAAACATAAACGTGCTTTAGGTAGAAACCCATTGAAGTGCACGCAACGCTCTCGACCTCGAGGCTTCATTGTTTACTTCTTACTCCATTGTCTATTACGCCTCGTAATTTGTGGAAACGTTGATCAAAACTTTAATTCTTAGCCGGATCACTCTGCGTTGCAGTCAGATATACGAAAATATTCTGCATCATCCATTATTGCACTCCTTTCGGCTTCTTTTTAAACATGAATCCTGGATATCGACATTCTTTCTCTAAAGAAGACTAAGATCCATACTTATAATATTATTAAAAGCAAAAGTAGCTCTGTCTATTTGTTACTTCTTCACGTTAAAATAGCTGGACCGATTTTATCGAAATTTGTTATGGATATAGTTTGACATCCGAGAAAGGACATAGGATAGTTTTTATCGCAAAAATAGCCTGTGTATGTTCAGACGAAGTAACGAGCACTAGCTACTATTTTATACTTGCGTTGTTTAGCCCTCTTTATCCCCTTGAACCTTAACTAAATATGAAAACCTGTATTATCAAACCGCGATCCGAAGCACAACAAATGACATAACATTTACCAAAAAAGAGTTGTTTATATATTTAGTGAGTTACTAATTACTAATTAATCTATTGTCTGCAAGTCTCTGGACTTAAACTATGAATATATCCTAGATTTATATATACACTGTTGTGACAACAGTACTTTGAAATTTATTTTAGTACAGATGGTGCCTTTTTTAGGCTCTAGTGTGAGAAGTGTGTCATTTTACGTCAGGTCCGAAATTTCGGAGGTCCATCTGCACTGCACTAAAAAACGTCGTACGAGACAGGTGCAAAAACGAAATTTGTAACTCGTGTCGATTTAAAACACTCCCTATCGGTTGTGTTTTAAAACATCGCCACTCGTTTCGAATTTCATGTTTTTCGCACTTGTGTCGTAATGTAGGTACTATTCTGATCTCGGTTTTATAATACTTTGGAAGACACCTGAAAGACTCCTAGCTATCCTTGAGAAAACTAACCAGACATTAACCTTTCCAGAGGCGGCTACTCATCACCCCTAGCCCAACACTCAGACGACGTCAAGAAGGTGTGGGTGGGGAACTCCTCCCCCCTCCTCGTGACGCCGGGCGGGTGCCTCGTGGCGGTGGAACGAGCCCAGTTGGTGGACATGCCGCAACCCATCTGTGATATACAGCGATAGGCGTTGATCTCTATCTGGTAGATATGGATAATTTGCTGGTTGAATCACGTCGATAGCTGCGACATCGTTGCTTATCATGAACAACGCTGTAATCCAAAATAAAACTTGCTTATAATTTGAATTCTACTGCTTCATTATTAGAATTGAAACGACACTGTAGCATCTATAAAGGCAGCGTTATTCATGATAAGCATCGAAATATCAGGATGAGATGCCAATCGTGAACGAGACACAACTCGGTCATTGTCAAAATATTAATGTTCTAGATCTAATTACCGTAGCCGATTTTTTTCAATGGAATTTCAGTTCTAATATTCCTATTAACATGTCACTTTTTTCAGTGTCAAAAAACTGACACGGTAATTTGAAATAAGCTTCAAATTTTAAGAATGGCCGAATTTTCTTTATCGTACTAACCGATGTGCAATCTTTACCGGCGGGTACTGTATTAAAGCCATACCCGAATCAGTAGGCTTAGCACAGGATTAGTGCGACAATAAGTCGCCGCGAGGTAGACTATCCATCCCTCTTTTATTCATATAGTTAGTAAAAGATGGAAAATCTATCTCGCGGCGATATATTGACATACCAATCATGTGCTAAGCACACTGGAGGGCTACAAAACCACGAGCGATTTGTTGCCTCCCTGTTATACTTAGGTATTCATTTGTAAGTTGAACAGAGAGGGAACAGTTCCATCGTAGTTCGCGGTAAGCTATCAGGGGAGCTACTATGACGTCTTAAATGCGATTCAGTTTAGGTTCGACTTGCCAGTTTTTGATAGTTATCATATGGAGCTGACATATAGCGATTCAGACACAGATGTCATATATACCATAGATCAAGCAAACGTATCTACTTAGCGTGTCAAATGAACTCAGTGAAATCCACTGAGTTGTCCGTCTTTAATCGCAGCTTGCAGCTTTCGGGCGTCAAATTTTGTAAGTTGAAGTGAACAAAAACATTAATAATGCCTGCTTAAGTAATATTAATTGCAACATCACAAAAAAATATGAATACTCAAGGGCCTGAGACATATTTAAAATCATAGGCAAGTAACAACTTCAGTACAAAATCTGACACGCTCGGCCGCCATATAAATGAATTAACTTGTTTCTTCTATCCAAATCTAATTCTGTGGATTCAGATTACATCCTAAACTAAATCGCATTATTAGATCATGGTATCCCGTATCCTCCCAGCATGCTTAGCCAAGTTGCCAATCGCTAATGCTTAGTAGCGTATCGTAGTTTTCCCCCTCTATAACTCTTTCATATTAGTGCGACAAAGACAGTTTGCCTTTCGTTTACGATTGACGATTAAGCGTTAGCGATTGGCAACTTGGCTAAGCACCCAGGTCTTTAATTTAGAATACAAAGAAGTCTTTCAACTAGCTAAATTACTCCATGTCTAACACTTCGAATGCCGTACGCACTAGGGCTGGCAGAGAGACTATAGGTTCCGTACTAAAAGAGCTAATTCAAGTGTGTAGCTTATAGTACTCGGTTGTATAGAATAAGGGAGCCCATGGGTCGTGCCGTTACATTGGATTATGGTCTGAGTGGATTTGGAAAACGTCTAAAATATAGGAATTAATTAATACCCGAAGTGTACTCATTGGAGTTATAAAATGTTATATACCATCATCTTTCCCCTTTCGAGATGCTAGTGTTCTATAATATTGGCCTTGTTACACTTTGTTTTATAAAATTATATAACAGAAATAATATCCGATTTATGAGGAACATTAAATCAGATATTGACTACAAAAAAAAATGCCTTATCACAAGAGAGCAAGCACTTTTTCTCATCTAGATTTTACGCCTTTCTACTTCGGGTTGGCATTTTGATTCGTGTTTGGCACTTAGGAGCACACACGTATTATTGTAACCATATATAGCTTAAAATTTACATAGTAGTTCTATCTTATGTAAGCAAAACTTCAGATTTTTAAGTATAACTAAAGGGTTAAACTCACGTGTAAAGTACGCGCCGCTAAATACACGTGAGTTTAACAGTTTAATTATATTTATAGTTATTATGTCTATCTAGTATCTCATCCATAACAGTTAAGACATGATTTCCACTCCACATGAATTGATCTCAAAAAATATACACTTACAGAAACGGCACGGCCTGACGACATACCAAAACAACGGTGTATATATATCTTGTAATATCTATATATGCGCTTTGTGTTCCTTTAATATAGTGTATACCTATATGTACCCTTTTAGGTTAATTGGACCATCCAGGCTTGTTAGACTTTTTTATTCTTGAAGTTCTCTATTTTTTTTGTGGTGTTTCTGTTCTGTGCATCTAAATGTTTTCGTTGTTTTATGACTGTAAAGATTAGTAATTTTTTCTCACGCTTTAAAAATCAAAAAATGCGGGTAGGAGGACGAAGAAAGCGTTTAGCGTGTTGTGATTGGTCGATTCAATGACGAGTTTTTGAATAGACCAATCAAAGACGATGGCTGCAGACTGATATACCTTTACCTATAGATTGAGGTCTATGATTTGTCGAATGCCCATGCGACGTCTAAGTTCGTTTGTCTCATTTAAATAATTTCAAATCGTTCATTTTAAAGTGGCTATTAAACGATGTTGTGTCGTGTGCACTGATCTTAGTGTTGCAACATTTATCAATGTAAACGATTCAGATAGTTTGTTATTATTCAGATTCAGATAGTGTGTCACATTCGCACTTCTATATCCTTTCGAATGTGACAACAACGACAAAAACGATAAATCTTGACCATCATAAGCCACTACAGATTAAAATTAGGTACCTAATATAATTATTTTCTTATACTTACAAGGCTGGATGGTTCTAAATACTATCGACTGACTTTCCTTAAGAATTGTGTGAAGCGTGAGGTACGGCGGGCTGCAAATTGCATACCCAGTTTAAGAATATATTCATAAATCGGTTATGCAATTCTGCAGCTGATAGTATGTATCCAGTTACCGATAATAGACAATCTACGTTCAATGCAATTCCATTTCTGTTTTGATTTACGGAAATATTTAAATAATTATGCCAATGTTTGACACCCCGTTTGTAATTGCTGTATTAATTGTATTGAAATTACTATGTTAAAATAATAAATCTATACGCGTGATAGTTTTTCCGTAAAATGTACCACAAAAGCGCACCGGCTGTGGGGTATAAATATTTCCGTAAAACTTGCAATTATCTTTGATATGTTCAAAATGTGAATTTTTACATGTCGAATTTCGATTATATGTTATTTCTTAAACCATACATACTTTTGCATGCATTTCCTTTCCTATGTACATGACTGTATTGTATGATGTGTAAATATAGTATATGTTAAGTTGTTACCTGTTACCTATATTATAATCACAATGAATTATGTAAGGTGTTTCTGAGAGTCGAATCCATTTGGAGTTTGCTAGTCTTTATTTATCTGATTTTTGCATTCATATACGTATGCGATTTTATACTTTATATTAACTCCTAATGGATTTAGCTTGTGGTCGAATAAATGCAATACCTTTTAGGTTTAAAACACACATTATTTAAGTCCAGTGTGAATTTAAATTTATACATACCTATTTTTAAGAATTATATCATATTTAATTGTAAATAAAATTTGTGATTTTTAAGATTATAGCACATGACAACATTATGATAAATATAAATCAATCTTGCCCTATTGGCGTTTGTCAATACAGTGACATTTAAAAATAGAAATTGTTGTAATATCAAATTGTATGTAGCAAACTTTAACCTAAAAATTAATTTACAGTCGGACCACATTTTATTATGATATTCTATAAGCTCGACAGTTAGTTTACCTGGAAGAGTTTTGTGGTCTGGCTTTTCTAGCAATTCTAATAGTCAGCAAAACTAGATTTCCCCATATTTAATTTCTATGACATATTAATTAGCAATTTCACTACACGTAGTGTAAACAGGGAACAGTTACAGAATAGATGATTTTATCGTTAACCCTCTGCAACTGACGTACCACAGACGTATTTTCAACTTTATGATGTTGATAATAAGACACACGTCACGTGACCGACAGTGGCAGAGCGTTAAATGAAACACTTATATTGAATAAGGTAAAAGTAAGAATGATCGTCACTGACCTTTCAATCATCTTTCAATCGTATGTTAGTATTTTCGTTTATTGAGTACTAAGGTGTGTAGATCATTGGTACGTTTACCTTATTTTTGCAAAATTGAGTAACTTAAAAATATTATTCGTTTTAAAATTTTCCACGCTATTTCATATACCTATACTTATTCATAAACGTCACCTAACTTAGCAAGCCGCCAAGTATTGTTTATCCCTTTCTCTCTTATAGATATATTGATAAAGCCGAAACAGACAAACAATACTTAACAGGTTGCTAAGTTAAGTGACGTTTATGAATAAGAGGGTTAGACTACAGCCTGTAAAATTCTCTCAAGGCCGATCAAAATTATCTGATAGAAATCCTATGCCAGTGACACGCATGTGTGACCGAAAATATTGTAGTCCTATGCCGGCGACACAGCACTTGTGTCAAAAACGTTCATATTTCTATGCCACTGGTATAGGAGTGAGAACTTGATTAATGCTAGTGGCATAAGAATAAGATTACTTTGATCACGTATATGTGTCACTGGCATGGGAGTACAATTTTTTCGGTCACATATACGTGTCACCGGCGTCGAACGTATTAAGGTCGGGCTCCGTACAGATTTGTTATCCATGTAAAATGTGCGATTCTTTAACCATGTACAGATTTACTCCATGCTTCCGAAGGTGCCTTACTGTATCAGTAGTCATATGTAGGTGCGACTATAATACTCTGTAAGCCGATCTTGTATATATAATGTAATGAATTGTGTAAAGTTAATAAAAAAAGAAATTATTTTATTACTGGATGCTGTGGTTTCTTTTATATCCCCAATATTATAATATAGATTCCGACCAACCAAAGGACTACAAAATGGACCAAAAACCAACAGAAATAGGAATAGTGTCATTAAAAAGGCCTGCTTGTGTACATTATTTCATTCTTTAGGTGCAAAGTAGAATTCCATTGGATAATTTCACATGAGTAAGGCGTTCTGCGGGCACTCTCTCTCTAAGTAAATCACCGTCGTCCAGACACCTATTTATCATAGTATTCATAGTATACAGGGTGGTCCAAACCTTGACGTCAAAAAATTTTTTTTAGGTTCCCTACGTCATGGGCTATCAGAATATACCCCATGTATGTTAGCCGATTTTTTGTAGTTTTCGAGTTATGAATTTTTGAAAATTTTTTTTTGAGAAATTCTGGAATGAAAATATTTTCTTTTTGTTAAAGTATTACTACAAATGAAGCATTTACTGACAAAAAAAATAGCGTCCTCACTTTGATACAAGTAGGATAAAAAGTACCAAATTCAAAATGTTACGTTAAAAACGCATCAAAATAGCATTAATGTGCGTAAATAAAAAAAATAAAACATATCCCAAAGATTTTTGGTATTCTAAAGACTGCCCTGGACCTTAAACCTTCGTAAAAGCAAAAAAATTAAAAATTAAAATTTTAAGCTTTTTTAAGTTTATTTGACCGACTACTCCGAAAAATCCTCATCATTAAGTATCACTTTTTTTTGCTTTTACGAAGGTTTAAGGTCTAGGGCAGTCTTTAGATTACCAAAAATCCTTGGGATGTGTTTTATTTTTTTTTATTTACGTACATTAATGCTATTTTGATGCGTTTTTAACGTAAAATTTTGAATTTGGTATTTTTTATCCTAATTGTATCAAAGTGAGGACGCTAATTTATTTGTCAGTAAATGCTTTATTTGTAGTAATATTTTTACAAAAAGAAAATATTAAAAAAACCAATAGTTTTTTTTTATCAATAAATTTCTTCATTCCAGAATTTCTCAAAAAAAATTTTTCAAAAATTCATTACTCGAAAACTACAAAAAATCGGCTAACATACATGGGGTATATTCTGATAGCCCATGACGTAGGGAACCTAAAAAAAATTTTTTGACGTCAAGGTTTGGACCACCCTGTATACTGTGACTAAAATACAAATATCTCCGTTTTGCAATGGAATGGAACAAAGTGCCCATAAATAGTAATTAAATAAATGTAAATACCTATTTAATGACACCACTTTCAGCTCTGTTGGTTTTTGGTCCACTCTTCATACAAATCTGCCCATGGTCCTTTTGGTGACAATTTCATTGCGGTATCACTATCTATTTTAAAAAATAAGCATATTAGGTTGGTGCTAATATTTTGATATTATCAAACCGCGATTAGAATGGGATTCGAAAGTACTGTTGACTAAGGTCCGATCGAGATCTCGGTCTCGGTCTCGGCATTCTCGGCCAAAAATCGAGCCGAGATAATCTCGGCTCTCGGCCAAAAATGACCGGGACTCTCGGCCGTGGCCGACATTGGTAATGAGCTGTAATTGGCGAGCTTGACGCCATCTCGCGAACTTACTGCGATTTTATTGGTGTCATATTGACATGAACTGACATCTGACATCAATTTCACTTTTAAAATTAACGGAAGGAATAATGAGTAAGCGGACCTATCATGCTATCGATAAAAACATACTTTTTTAATTTTTCTCCAGTAGTCACACTACTTAATACTATATAAATTATAAATATTAGATGTCATATACCAAAGAAAAACGACCAAGGTCACCTATGTCCGAGGTGGGGATCGAACCCACGTACTCAGCTTTCGCGGCTGATGCCTGTACCCCTCGGCCACTCGGTCTTAGCAACCACCGGTCAAATTTCTCGGGTATATGCAATCCCTTACAAGGCTAGGCTATAATTTATATAGTATTAAGTAGTGTGACTACTGGAGAAAAATTAAAAAAGTAGGTACCTACAAATCAAAATATTTAGTTAATAAATAATTTGATTTGTACTTTCGCAATATGTTCAATAGATGGCAGCACCAGTTCTCTCTAGCTATTCTAGAACAGGGATCGGATACCGGTTTTTTCTCCATACAAAAGAACGGTTCGAATTCCGTTCTTTTTCGTTCTTCGGTATATATTTTTTTTGTTAATGGAGTAATTCAAATATACGATGTTAATAATTACATAAAATGTTAAGTACTACATAAAGAGTATAAAACATTTCAAAATATTGAGCTATTTCGAGGATTTTCTAAAAAACCGGTTCCGATCCCTGTTCTAGAAAACTGTAAAGTATTCTAATAGGAGGTGCAGGCATGTATTGCTTACCCTCAGAGAATGGTCAAAGGCGCCTAGCCTTGTAAGGGATTGCATATACCCGAGAAATTTGACCGGTGGTTGCTAAGACTGAGTGGCCGAGGGGTACAGGCATCAGCCGCGAAAGCTGAGTACGTGGGTTCGATCCCCACCTCGGACATAGGTGACCTTGGTCGTTTTTCTTTGGTATATGACATCTAATATTTATAATTTATGTAGTATTAAGTAGTGTGACTACTGGAGAAAAATTAAAAAAGTACAAATCAAAATATTTAGTTAATAAATAATTTGATTTGTACTTTCGCAATATGTTCAATAGATGGCAGCTCCAGTTCTCTCTAGCTATTCTAGAAAACTGTAAAGTATTCTAATAGGAGGTGCAGGCATGTATTGCTTACCCTGAGAGAATGGTCAAAGGCGCCTAGCCTTGTAAGGGATTGCATAAACCCGAGAAATTTGACCGGTGGTTGCTAAGACCGAGTGGCCGAGGGGTACAGGCATCAGCCGCGAAAGCTGAGTATGTGGGTTCGATCCCCACCTCGGACATAGGTGACCTTGGTCGTTTTTCTTTGGTATATGACATCTAATATTTATAATTTATATAGTATTAAGTAGTGTGACTACTGGAGAAAAATTAAAAAAGTACAAATCAAAATATTTAGTTAATAAATAATTTGATTTGTACTGTGGTGAATTTATTTATTTATTTATTTATTTAAACTTTATTGCACAAATAAATAGTACAAAAGGCGAACTTAATGCCATAGGGCATTCTCTACCAGTCAACCTTGGGGCCAAACAGAGATCGAAAATAGGTGCATGTGTCAATTTAATGGATCTATATCTACTTAAAGTTAATAATAACACAAATATATATATATACATATACATCTATAAGATACTACTACATATATACACAAAATAAATATACTACATACATACTTACACTATATTACCTGCCTATATAACTATGCGACTAATTGAGTTAAGAGCAGGACCTTTCCAAAAGATGTCTGCGCAACTTGTGTTTGAAAGTGAATTTTGTAGGAGCCTGACGTATATCAAGAGGGAGGGAATTCCAGAGACGAATGGCACATAAGCTGAAGGAATTCGTCATAGAGCCAGAACGGTAAAGGGGAATCGATAGCAAGAGCTTACGGGAGGAGCGGAGTTCACGGCCTGGTTGTGCCGAGACGAATTTAAATTTAGACCGCAGGTACTCAGGTGCAGCTGGATCATGTAACAAATTGAAAAGCAAACACAGAACTCTGAGACACCTGCGTTCTCGTATCCGCAGCCAGTTAAGTTTTCGACGAAAATCAGAAACGTGATCGTACTTGCGGAGGCCGAAAATAAATCTAATGCAGTTATTCAGAAGCCTATCCAACCGGTCCAGGAGCGCTTGTGAGACGTTGGTTTGGCAAACATCACCATAGTCGAAGACTGGGAGCACAAGAGCTTGAATAAGAAGAGTCTTTGTACTAACCGGCAAGAAATGCTTTAACCTAATTGAACCTGAATCTCATAAATGAGGCAATTGGGAAAAGTGAAGGATAAACTGAATGATATTATTTAGACCGTATTTTTATCTCACCGTGGTATAATTGTTGTTGGTACTTAGACACGTCATGAGAAAATAATGTTATTTTATTATAAAACTGCTAATGTTTTAGTGGCAAAAAATTAACATAAATTATTATGAATTAAGAACGACCTACTTATTAAATGCGACCAAAAATTGTTGCGCAATTATTATTCATGTGACATGTCTTTATTACTTCATTTTAAATCCTTGATATTCAAGATCCATATCAGATGTTGAATCAAGCATTGAAATAATGATTTATACATATGATCGCCGTTATATTTTAACTTTGTCAACTAATTAAAATATCAATTTAGTTTGCTCTTACAACATTTGGGTTAATACGAGCACCGCTGCTATACGGAATGAAGAAGTATGCTAAATATTGTTTGTCCTTTTCCGTCTTATAGACATTTTGGTAAGACCGAAAGGGACAAATACTTAGCGGCTTGCTCAGTTAGGAGACGTTTATGATTAAGGGGTACGTTTTTAAGTATCCCACAGAATTACGAGTATCGGTACAGTCAACTAGGCTACCCGGAAACCTTGTCGAAGTAACGTTTTAAATCAAATTGTAAGAAATCTCGGTGATCAAAATGAAGAAATTGGTGGAGTATACAGGATGCTGATTTCGTAAATGAAAGCATCTGGCAGTCATACCCAGATATCTCTCGTAACTTCACTTTACTTACAAATTACCAAAATAGTGGTAAATATTCCGTTTAAGAAGGCCTAACGCAATCGCCGAATTAAGTGTTGCCTCTCTCCCGCACTTATATATTCGAACGTAAGTGTGACAGGAAAGCGACATGTTAACCGTGATTACTTCTGATTAGGACAAAATGTATTTCTTTTTAATGAGAACTAGAACAGTCACATCATTGAAGTTACAAAAAGTACACAAGTACAAGATAAATAGGCATAAACAGGCGGCTCTTTAATGTACTCAATATTAATCACACTTAAAATTACATGGTAAACAATATAAAGAATGTAGGTATTTATACCAACCTAAGATAGGGACAACAATAACTGCTATTAATAGTTTAAGTAGGCACATAGTATTACATAATCTTACGCTTAACAAGCGTTTTTAAACTATGCAATGAGCAATTGAAAGGATCAATGTCAAACAGATGTTTATTGTAGTAACTGGGGACTCGTCTGAAAAAGGTATGCCTAGAATATTTTTTACGAGAAAAACTGATTTGAAATAAAGACCTAGGACGCAAAGGAAGTCGGAAGGGATTTTTAGCAAACAACTTACACCACTGATTCAACCGGGTTCACTTGACAGCGGTTTGCATCAACCATACTTTACAGGCCGATCAAAATTACCAAGGAGTTTAGTAAGAAAAGGGTGGTTTGGGGCAAACCACCCTTAACCATTGTGTGATGCAAAAGACATCAACGCGCCTCTGGCTGCACTGGGTGCTTAGCCAAGTTGCCAATCGCTAACGCTTAGTCGTCAATCGTAAACGAAAGCTAACTGTCTTTGTCGCACTAATACGAAAGAGTGACAGAGAGGGAAAACTACGATACGCTACTAAGCGTTAGCGATTGGCAACTTGGCTAAGCATCCTGGAATAATTTGTTTTATCGGGAATGAGTCACACCTAAACATTAGGTTTGACCCATCACAGTGTCAGAATAAGTTTAAAATAAGGATGTAAATGTATTACCCCGTTTGTTATGAAACAGAGGAGCTGTTAGAAAAACCTTTCGTTCTATACCTGTCTCGCTCGCCTCATATAGGTATGCAAAAAGAGCGAGCGAGACGAACTGTATTTCAATCATGGCGTCGTCATTCGTTTTAAATAGGACATATGTATTATTATATATATTATACTTACTATGCTGTATTCTGAATGAATGAAAATATTACGCTTTTGAAGCATAACTAGTACTAGACTGGTAGTGTGCTTGTTTTCCACCTTTCGTGGGATAAAAATTGATATAACTGCACGTTGCTTTCTTATACTTCTCAATATTTATATTCTCGTAGACAGCAGAGGCAGGAAACATAAAAATATTTCATAAGAGTCATTATATTTCTTATCGGGTCTATCTAAAGGAAACGCTCAATAAATATGCATTTATAACATGTCAACGTCATTCAGTTAAACTATTGAAAACTTTATTGCGCGTCATTAAGGCACTGGTCTCACCGCGAGCTACTAAGCTATGAACTATCGGCTATAAACACGAACAAAAAATACTCACTCCCGTGCAAATAAAGGAGACACGGCGATACTCGCCCAGCTATCAGCTATCACCGCCGGACGAGTATCGCCGTGTCTCTTTTTTTACATGGGAGTGCGTATTTTAGGCCCTGGTCTCACTGCGAGCTACTAAGCTATGAACTATGAGCTATAAACACGAACAAAACATACGTACTCCCGTGTAAATAAAAGAGACACGGCGATACTCGTCCGGTGGTGATAGCTGATAGCTGGGCTAGTATCTCCGTGTCTCTTTTATTTACACGGGAGTGCGTATGTTTTGTTCGTGTTTATAGCCGATAGTTCATAGCTTAGTAGCTCGCGGTGAGACCAGTGCCTTAAACGTGTGTTTATTTATAACTTTGAGAGGTCTAAAAACGATATCAATAAATTACTAATTATACATTTATATCATAAGTATGAATTGGTAATATGATGATATTGATGGTAGATCCTCCAATTAGATAAGTATTGGTATATAAGTATATGTTTTACAATTAGTGTGTTTATTTTAAAAAGTGCTTCCAGTGTTTACAAGTGGGTTTTGTAAGCGTCACTAAAATGTGAGTATTTTAACCTTTTTACAAATAATAAAATTAAATACAAACCTTTTTAACCATTAATTTGTGAAATTTTAAAAATCGTGAGATTTAGATTCTAGCCGTGTTGACGTTGAGTAGAGTAAAAAATTGTCTTTAAGAATTACGTGGTTCTAACCTAACCTTTGATTGGTTGCATGTTCTATATTGTAATAATCCCTAATATGAAAGATAATGTTTTAATGGAAACTTGCATTAGAATTGTCTCATGAAAATGCCCAGCAATTTTAATAAATTTCCTGAGACCGTCTTTACACAAATCTACCTAATCCACAGTAAGTTCAATTAAGGCTTGTGCTTTGGGTGCCAAACGAAAATATACATGTGACGTACATATAATAGATAGATACACATAGATACTTAAATACATAGACAACGATCAAGAAACAAATAGGTATTTGTGACAATGAATAACAAATAATGCCCTCGCCGAGATTCAAACCCGGAACCTCTTCGGATTTTCAGAATGTTCTGCTGATTGCTACTCCCTTGTTTATCGTTTGTCGTTGCTGCCACGCTCTAACAAGTGCGCAAGTGCAAAAGTGATACATAGACTCATAAACGGTAAAAAAAAGCCTACCTACTTAATAATTAACAACACAATACAATCATATACCGGGACATTTAACTAAGCACTTAAAATGGAATATAAAAATAAAAACATAATTGAGCAGTTGTTAGGTATTACGCACAGATATAAACAACTTCCAATAACTGTGAAACCAGTTTATAATTATCTGTTATGCCATTGATTTGCTATTTTGTACACAAATCACGTAAATGCGTAATAATCAACTGCCTATACATCTATATGTACCTATTTATATTTGAAATACATACCGAAGTATTACATATTTTATGTCATCTATGATGTCCACTTTTTTGCACCCATTTATTTCATTAGGTTACACTAATATAAAATACAATTACTTCTTGAAAACAAAAACACAAAACATTCTTAAAACTAAACCTAACGTAAACTATGACACCCCAGGGTGCTTAGACAAGTTGCTAATCGCTAACGCTTAATCGTCAATCGCAAACGAAAGGCAGCTAACTGTCTTTGTCGCACTAATATGAAAGAGTGACAGAGAGGGAAAACTACGATACGCTACCAAGCGTTAGCGATTGGCAACTTGGCTAAGCATCCTGGCTAGAAGAATACAACACTGGCTACATTTCCTCGCTGGATGGCAATGCCTAACCTCTGGCCAAGAAATGAGCCAGCCCTATGGTCACCCCTTGCCTCAGACCTCAATTTTTTACACTAAATCGGCAGTTTTCAAGACAGCAGATATCTTGTATATAAATCCTGCCTAAAAAGAAGTGTTTCGACCTAGTGGATTTTAAATATAAATCTTAAAATAAAAACGCATTTTCTACCAGTCGGGAAATAAAAAATATCCAATAATTAAGGTTGATTAACTGTTGATCTGATAATGTTCATTTTTTTGCATTTTGTATCTTAAGGTGGAATGTCACGGTCAGCTAGGCACTACAACGCCAATAGATGGCGTTATAGTGCATAGGTGGCGCGAATTCTACGTATTTTTATATTTTATGTATGGTAATAGAAATATTTTTAATAAGTAATATGTTTGCCGCAAATAAATTGCTGTTTCTAATGTGGCCAACTAAATTTCAGGAGAGGTTTAATTTACAAAATAAGTTTATTTGAATAAATACGAAACGCTGCCGCGGCTGCGCAGTATGCACACACACATTCAAACCCTTATTCGTTTACGAAACCGATTGCTTATTTTGGAACGTGTATTGAACTTGGATTAGGCTAGTTGGATGACCGTCTGACGCACATTCAATAGGACCAAGGTTCAAATCTCGTAATTTCAATATATTTTTTACTTTACATTACATGACTTTTTATTTTTTTTAATGATACTTTACCTATAATTACATTTTTTCAGTAATAAATAAATAATCTGTGGCCTATCCCACAAAACTTTACAAGCGTATAATTCTACAAAATTGTATAAATTCCAAAACAAATAATTGTCAATTTTGTACATTTGTATGCTTGTAAAGTTTTGTGGTATTGGTCCCTGAACTACCAACCTAGGTTTAATTTTGGTGACCTTATATATTTACTCACCAAAAACGTTTTCAGGTGATGTTATGGCATTCAGTTCCGGTATTTTTTGCATGGTCAATCTGAAATAGCCTATACTACTAAAAAACGGGCCTGGATGTCCTAACCTAATAGGTGTCCAATCAGATTGGGACGGAATCTATTCGATGACTTCAGTCAAATAAATTTTAGATATTTCTAGTCACTTTAATTATTAGATTCCTTCCCATTCTAATCACGTGCGGAATACATAGATAAAGAAAACATCAATTTATAAATTCAGTGTTTTATTTACACAATATCATATTATTTTTATTTATTATTTCTATTTTATGTTTTTCTGGTTTTATACATGGATATAGGAAGATTGCTTGACGTTGTGTGTGTTGCTTTGAAGTGAGCCGGACGCATCTACCTACACATATTGTGACACCTGCAGTTGGCCCTGGATCTGAAATCAGAATACTCATCGTCAAAATGGTGTAGGTATGATGAATTAATGATTACTGGAATAAACAATACATTTCAGCTTTGTCTAGTTAGGTGGTGGTGAACTTGACTGCGAAGTTAGGGAGGGAACCTGGGTTCAAAACAGGTTCAGTGAGTATCTACAAAATGGTTATATTTTTAAAAGTTCAAGGCCTGGAACTCATCATCCCTCGGGAAACTAACGTTTCCGGTATTTATGTAAAAAAAATATTTTTCTTATAACATAATATACATTACTATTTATCTACATGTCAAGTTTCCTTATTCCAATCCGATGAGCAGTTGTTGCGAAAACAATAAACATCGAAACATTTTTGTTATAATAATAGTGGAAATATATAATAAAAAAACTGTTTGAATACGGGGAGGAAAGATATCCAGCAAGTCAGCCTCTACAGAACTTACCTTTTGATTTCTCCGTAATATAGTATCATTTCTCCAAGGCTTCGCTTACAAGTTTTTTTCAGGCCCAAGTATCGGTGGTTTTTATAGCCTTTCCGGGACGTTTGTGGCTACATAATATACAAACGTATAATAAATCCTCATGTAAATCACTGCACGCTATGAGATATTTCAAACAATCGTAGGCAATTTAGCATCAATTCGGATTTGTAGGTATAAACAAATGGTAAAACGATAAAGTACTGCCGGTGATTTAGAATCAGTGAAGTTTGAATTTAGTGTTGCCTTGCCAAATAGGTTTTACGTTCAGTTCCACGAGACTATCATTTAGTACGCACATCTATTATAAAAACATTAAATGTAAGAAATCCATCCTGTAGTATCGGTATAAATGCAACTAGTATGTATAGGTATATTTTCTATAATAAAGGGTCTTTCGTTCGGCTTTTGCATGGGGATATGGCCTATATGGCAACATTAGCAACGCTTGCGTTTGATATTGTTGAAAAGTAAATAACATGCGAAATGCGTTAGGGCAGAGCGGCAACGTAGCATTTTCAGCCAACTGGCAACGTCGCTTTCCAACGCACACACCGAACGTACGATTGGTGTATGACACTGTCGTCGTTCACCCACATATTGACAAATCTTTACTAAAATAAAGTACTAATTTAAGCTATTATTCGACCCTTTATATTACAGAAACATAATTTGCCGCAAACAAATATAAAAATGATTGTCGATTTAAGTGATTTCATTGTAAAACTATGCTCCGTTTACCCATATTTGAATAAATACATTAGTATGAAAAACGAACCACCTTAATGTGGGTACTATACTTACAAGTATGTAAATGGTGTCCTCTCGTGCCCGTTGTGTACACGGGTCTTTATTAACAAGATCGGCTACGTCAGCCACACGAGAGCACATTAGCGTCAACATAGGAGTTGAAGCAGTCGCCGTGGCCGAAAACGGTAAGGAGCATATGCATGCATTCTTACAAGTGACTTAAGAACTTGGCTTATAGCTCTACCGTGCCTTTAGTAAGGTCTCCTATATTAATAACTACCTTACTAAGATATATAAAAGGTTGTGACTGGATCATAACTAGAGTAGAGTTATAGTGCTAGTAAATATAGTAGGCATAGTTTTGTTCGTAAATTGTCTACTCCTTTGTTTTCATGGAAGCATTTTTCTGAAAATTTGGTGATTAATTTATTCTTTAAATTGGCAATGTACCACACAAAGCACTTTTTTTTCGACCTATTTTTGATATTTTTTAGACATAATTTTCTGCTCTACACAATGGCGAATGTTTAAAGTTTATTCAAGTATTAGGATTTTATTTATTTTATGAATTATTTTTAATGTAATGCAATTAATTAAAGTATAGGATATAATATCACCTTTAATTTTTTAAGTTCGTTTTTGATACTTACGACACTAATGAACTAAGTTCCAACACCAGGCAATCACATAATAGTAGATTGTTCAACGAGGGACTAAAACAGGCCATTATGACACGAGATATTTATCCACCCGAGCGTAGCGAGGGTGGATGTAGTTCGAGTGTCATTATGGCTGTTTAGTCCCGAATTAAACACTCTACTTTTCACTTAGAATGCGAGGAAAAAAGCTACGTTCTACATAATCTCAGTATTAATTAACAGAAAGAACAAATAAGAAACAAAAAAATTATATTATTATGTTCTGCGATGTCAAAACTTCCGATTTCTTCGGAACATGGCCACTTTACTATAAATTCGCAAACTTTTTCAAGTTATAGGTATGGTTTAGTTGGAGTATGGTTTTAAGCTTCTTAGATTTTTCATCAAAATATGTCAGAAATACGCCTTCCATAAATGATGTTGGTACCTACCTAATTTGCTTTCCAGTTTTCCAATCCATAAAAGTTTGATACGTTTTTGAATATATTACACTAGATTTCGGCGGCAAAAGATTTTGCACCACCTCTTTTGCATTCTTCTTCATTCTGGAGTAAGGCGTTAATACTTCTTCATCGCATGACGTGACATCGTAAATTATATAACTACGATTTGAACAATATTACTTATGGACAAAAACTCAAAAAATAAGCAATCAAATTCGTACCGCGTTTAAGTTTTTATCTGTATTCCTTTTTCGAAATATGACGCTTTAAATACTTGCATATTTAGCCAACGAATTGGAGCTAACTACATAACTATTTTGAAGCTAATTGGTTATTAAAAAAATAAGTAATAAATTGGATTCAATCTTAATCATATATTAAACAAGTATTAAATATACATGTATATCAAGAAAATAAATCGATTCTCCTTAATATTTTTTCACGATTGACATTTTGAGGTTATTTTCATTGTCAATAACCGTTCGTTCAAAAATCATAAACACTAGAAATGGCTGTTTAGGGGTTTCCAAAGTCAATTAAAAAAAAGTTTAGAGGTTGTATCCACGGCATGCACAAAAGTGGTCCATACACAAGCACTGAAAATGGCGACTATCCTTTATTCTTGAACACCGTGAGTGTGGCTGTTTACGGGTTTCCAACGTCAATTAAAAAAAAATTTACTTTAGTCCCTAGAGATTAATAAAGAGTTTTAGTCCCGATATGCAGGGACTAAAATAACATTTTAAGAGCATGAGAAGTGAAAATATATTTATAAATATTGTATGTCATATACCAAAGAAAAAACGACCAAGATCACCAACATTTATAATTTATATAGTATTAAGTAGTGACTACTGGGGAAAAATAAAAAGCACAAATCAATATACTTAGCTAATAGATAATTTGATTTGTGTTTTCACAATACGTTCAATAAATATATTTCTGTTTTTTATGTATTATTACTCCGCTGTATCATATTATTAACATTTTAAATCGTTTGTACAACTTACCATTGTCTGACAAATGACAATCAAGACGAACATGAATAAATTACAATTCTACAGTTTTTCGCGAAAACAGACGAACGTGAACTATGCTGTGTTTCTTTATCAATGTTATAATGTATTGTATATATTGTGTAAAACAATTTCTATGTCTAGTGTTTTTTCTATACATGCATGTTATTATAAACAGACCCAGGAAATCGAGAAAGAAGATGACGAAAGGAAAGAAAAGCGATAACAAGGTGTCTAAGGAGGGAAAAGTGCTGAATTTCCACCATCTCGTTTTCAGAGTCGCTAATGCGAAAACGGTAAGTAAAATTACGTGTATTTATTTCATAAGTACACATTTTTGCTTTGAGCCGAGTATTATTAAACTTTAGAGGTGTCTTATTATCCTGTGAGTAAAGTAAGTACCTACCTAATAGGCATGATGACTGGCAAGTCAAATCAGCATCTTTTTTCGAACTGTCAAAACGATCACCACTATGGAATTTTATATGAAATACTCAAAAGTGACGTCACGTTTGAGTACTGCCAAATGACGTACTCTTTTTTAAGTTCTTTTCAATTTATTAAATAGAAGTTCTGTACAAAAAATACTGCAATCTACATCTTTGTAATAATTTCTTCGTGTATTATGTCGTTCATAATATACTCAAACGGTCTAATTATCAGAGCGGCTCCAGTGCTCAAAAATATCTGAACGTGTACTCTAAATAACCATAACAATAGAGACTGCAGACATTTGTGAGCTTCCTGGCCACTCCGCTATATCTGATTGCGACTATACATATAATTATCAGAAGAAGTACCTAACGTGCTTGACCTCACAAACGGCCCCAATGGAAGACCAGCGCTGGGCTGTAATTACAGGCCCCAGCTTTATGCTGAATTGGGGACCGTTTTGTGGCAAACTTTGTTTCTTGTCCTTTTAAATTTGTAAGTTTTTAAGTCACAAATAAATATTTTTTCTTTCTTTCTTTATTTTAATTATCGAAGCATATTTTTGACAGTTTCGCAAATTTTGTAGAACATTATTCTTGTTTTCGTTCCTTTATATTTTTGTGTAGAAGTTTGAAGTAATTTACAGTAACTGCTATTTTAATTTCGCAGGCGCATTGCCATTGTTTTCATATTTCTGAAGCAATTACCGGTGTACAAAGACAAAAATAATAAAATAAATGCTATGTTTTCAGGCTTCAAGTTACTTCGTGACCAGGTTCGGTTTTCGACCATTTGCTATTCGAGACGCTACAGACTCCGAGCCCGTGACTACAATAGTCGTCAAACTTAACAAGGTAGGTATATGGTGGTATGACTTAGTGAAAGAACATTATGAGCATATCTTTTTATTTTGTCCATTTTCATAATTTTGAATTTATGGGTAAAGGGTTATTTCTACTCAGAATCATGAATTTGGATCCCAAAATGTCCCAATTTTTTCCTTTTTTGTTACCATTTTCTATGTACCCACTTTCTATGGGACACATTTTGGGACATTTTTTTCCTCTTATAAATATGGTCGGCTCCAAAAATATTAACTGTTTTGATCCTTATACCGTGGGAATACGATCTGAAATGTAGGTAACTTATACAGAATTTTAGATGTGACTGTACGAGTTTAAAGGATCACAGGATTAGCTGGGAGGCTGTAGAATTAGACGGCTTACCGCGAACCAGGATCGATGTGTTGCCTCCATGCCACTTTTATAAATACGAATTAAACGAGCGAGGCCACACGTCGATTAAAGTTCGCGATAAGACCTACAGGCGTTTTACAATTTCAGCGTATAATTTGACCTACTACCGCGAACTTCGAAATTCATAAATTTGTCACCCCAATGGAGGCTTCATTAGAGTGACAGAGACAAATCCTCGAAATTTGTGGAATTCGAAGCTGCGGCTGCTGATCCTACTTTATAAGCCAAAGGGCGTTTTCACAAACCGTTGTTGAAATCACCTTGTTATTTAATTCAGACAAGTTTGGGCTTGTTCTACTCAGAATCACGAGCTCTTTCGATTCTGATAAGAGAAAACAATGTCCCAAAATGTTTTTTCCATTACCATACCGTTTTTTCATAGATCTTCAAAGGCGGTAGCGCAATGGAAGGAATGAAAACTGTATGAAAATTATGGGACATATTTTGTCTCCTAACTAAATCGAATGAGCTCGTGATTCTGAGTCGAATAAGCCTAAACTTGAACAAATTAATTGTAAATAACAAGAATTGAATTGAATTGAAATCCTTAATGATTAATGATAATAGTAATATCAAATAATTACCAATTAAAGTAAATGTATTAATTTTAATGATAATTATAGGTTATGTGCATGTATAGTGTAACCATATATGAAGTTTAATTTATATTTCTGAACAAAAATTTGCATGTCGGATGACGACAGGATACCTACTTCCGAAACCGTGTTGTACCTACTATCTGTACTTGTATATCTGTGTGTCCTTATACTTCGTTTCTTTTAAGATTAGAATTATCTGTCAAACGGGTGAACAAAGAAGCAGTGGTCGTAAACCTTCCTTCTTCGATTTCGGCCGATACCACTGAATTTCTCGGAACTTAGTTACATACATTTCATTTGATATTTACCGATAGCTGAACGCATAGTTTTCACATTTATTATTAATTTGTTGGAAAAACTGTATTTAAAAAAAGTTATAAGTGTTTTATAAGCAAGATGGCGGCAATTTAGAAAAAAGTTAAATATTTAAGGTTTTCGTTTAGTGTTTGGCGGTTTTTAACTAAGTATTTTTTTTTATAAATTTGTAACTCATATCGTACTGATTTTACATTTACTGAATTTAATGAAGTTTACAGTCAAAAATTTAACAATATTTGCATATTTAACCTAGCTTACATTATGCACTCCCAGTACTTTTAAAAGTTATGCATTTAAGGATTTAAACTATCGGTATAAAAGCGGACACGGTATCATAAAGACTGAGCAGATGACAATAAATAAAATAAATAAATAAATAAATATCTTGGGACATCTTACACAAATCAACCTAGTCCCACGGTAAGCTCAATTAAGGCTTGTGTTGTGGGTACCAGGCGACGATATATATAATAGATAGATACGTATAGATACTTAGATAAATACACAGCCATGACCAAGGAACAAACATTTGTGATAAATAAATACACAAAGAATGCCCTCGCCGGGGTTCGAACTCGGAACCTCCAGCTTCGTAGGCATGGTCACTACCAACTAGGCTACAGAGGCTGACAATAGTAAGACATACCCCTACCCATCGACAACGTCGTTTAGTATTTGTTGCCATTATAGGCGGCTTTAATCTGGGACGCTCTAATGTAGTTTGAATTTGGTAACAAATTAGAAAATAAAACTCAGATGACATACATAGTATTCACTGTCAGTGGAAGAGTCCGAGGACTCGGAACCACCAACGTTTATAATAAAATTTTCCACAGTGTTGTCTATTATATTATCTAATTTCATTTAAAAACTTATTTCCTTTTAAAATGTTGTATACCGTAGCCAACGATATGCCAGCAGTCTCAGCAGTATTTTTCACACGGTGCGATTTAGTGGGATATTCCTTTCTATGGCACATTTCTGACACTAATGTGTAAATATTCACCACCATCCGCTTTTCACTGGCTGTCGGAGTATTTTGCTTTTGCCGTTTCTTCTTTAGAGATGAAAAAACGTTAGCCGGAACCGGCTGCGACTTCATCCATTTTAAATGTGCACCAACAAACAAAATATCTAAATAGATCAACAATTAATAACGAAATTGAACAAAAACGATAACAACAATCTTTAAGTAAGCTAACAGCAATAGAAAACACAATCGACTCAACCGACAACAATATGAAATCGAAGGACAGTGACAGTGACGTTTTAAAATTGTGTGAGAACTCTGCCTCTTTAGGTTTTTTAATGTACAACCTTTCCATGAAAAATTGCAAACGCAATTGATTAAAATTCTTATCTTTTCATCTTAGAATATAAATTAACTAACATTATGTTTCTTATCTGTTCACAACACTGAGTAATGTATGTATTAATATAGCATGATAATAAATACGTGATATTTAATAACTCGTGTTCACAGTTCGATCCGCAGAATTTGGCTGTAAAAAAACCTTATATTTCGTTCTGCAAAGGTCTTTCTAATGCTAAAAAAAACTAAGTATAGCATATAAATATCTTTATCTTTTTTTTATCTTTTCAAGGTGATTTCAACAACGGTTTGTGAAAACGACCCAAAACGAACTAAATTTAACAAATGCCTCTTTCAAATCCAGATCACCATCGCCTTCGAGTCTCCAACGACAGCTGACTCTCCTATTTCCCCCGATTTGGCTTTACACGGGGACTTCGTAAAAGATGTGGCCTTCCTCGTTGAAGACTTGGACGCGTTGGTGAAGGGGGCGAAGGAGGGTGGTGCTGAGGTGCGGGGGGTGAGAGAGGAGACCGATGAAGAGGGGGTGGTGCGGTATGCTGTATTGAGAACGGTGAGAATTATAAAAAATTGGGTACTTAGGAGGGCTTCGTGAAATACATAGACTTCGTGGGTGAAGATTTGGACTCGTTGGTAAGGGGCGATGAAAGAAGGCACTGAGGTGGAGGGAGTGAAAAAGGAGACCCACGTAGAGGGGGTGGTGCGGGTTTTCTTAATATGCCGCCATTTTTTCATCAACATCATCATCAGCCTATGATAGTCCACTTCTGGACGTAGGCCTCTCCTATAAACTATGCGTATAGTCGCATTAGGAGGTAAATGCCCATAATCGCCACGCTGGGCAAGCGGATTGGCGATCGCAGTAATGTGTCCACTATGATGACGCTGCTGCCCATCATCATTCTTTTATCAAATACTTAATGGTAAGTGACAGTTCAATCCCTTA
>JALPQI010004836.1:0-69818 GCA_025490895.1 Thaumatotibia leucotreta
ATTCTGGCCATATCAGGGCCATTTGAAATTACTTTGGAAAAGTTAGTAAAACCTTAATCTAAATCCGACCATTAAATTATTAATATTCCTCTACATGCACTTTTTTTATTGGTAGATGCAAAAAAAATTTGCAATTATTTATTTACTTTTACCCATTCATCCTGACATGCAGGCAAATAAATCTTAGTACCTATAGTGTAGATGCTTAAGATATACGCCTTTGCCCATTACAAATCCCACCTCGCCTTACCTCATCTATTTTGGGTTTAAAAACAAGAAAAGATAGCAAATAAAAATTACATACTTAAAATCCCGTTTTATCAATTAAACTCTCACGTTATAGTACTATTAAACTGTCTATCAGTTGATATTGATAGTTTTTGTACAGTTAAAGGAAAAATTAGGTGTATATAAAATGCTCAAAAATATGTTTCAGTGCACTCTAATTCTGTGTAATAAGAACGTGGTAACATATGTATTTAAAAGAGGAATCTTTCGATACATATTTTTGCACTTGCTGTTGTGAGATTTTTCCTGTTTTATTTTGAGAAAATCCCATTTCCGTGTATTATTTTTAGAAATAACGATTTTTCTATTATTTTGCTTCCAGACATTTACGACAAGACTGAAACCACACAGTCAGCTGCAACACACACACTCCCATACAAACACTTGTCGTCATAAGGTCAACGTATTCGCGAGGTGACATAGTTATCGATATGTCGCGTTTCCTTCACGGGTATGGTATAGGTTACCGGGATTTTTATGGAATGCCGATCTAATTTAAAATGACAGATTATAATAATGTCACTTTTACTGTTACTTCTGAATAATTAACCTTATTTATATTGGAAACTTAACAACTTTACTTCTTTCTTTCATTTAAATTATTGACATCATTTTCAGAATTGATAGAATCATAACATAACTATAATGATTTTATAATCTGTTTGAGATCAATATCTGAAACAAATTAATAAATAAATTATAATTAAATACTACTACAAGGGCCATTTACGGGATTTATTGAAGATGGATGGAGTATTTAAACATAAAAGACTCGGTTTAAATAACACTTTAAAAGTATTACTAAACTAAAACTAGATAAAAACTAAAATAAAGACGGGAGATCCAGAGGCGGGCAGTTTCCTCGCTCAACGCATTAATTAGCTTGGCAATCCAGCGAAGAAATGCTTCCAGCGTCCTGGATACCATGCCGCAGGGGCCTGCTTTAGATTTATTTTAGATTTATTAAAATCTTAATAAATATAAACATCAAATTCAGTGCTAAGATACACTTTGGCATACTTACCAAAGACTAATTCCGATCATCAATTTCTTTCATTAGAATTAGTTATTAGAAATCATATCTTTAAACACGAAAATTTCATTAAAAAATCTATTATGCGTAGCTTCGAAAGAATGAGACAAAATTATGTAATAAAAGTCCGCCTACACTTGCCTACTTGACATAACCGCATTTGCATAAATTGTCCCGAAATGTATTACGAATGTTAGACTCGTTGACAGTTACAAAAAACACTTGTGTACAGTATTGAAAGTGTCATTGTTATTGTCTTGAAAGCATCCGCCTCTTTCAAGATAAAGTACATCCCATTTACTAGATGAATATGTTGTTACATAATTTTGGCAAAACATTACCTATGTCAAAACCTGCCAAGAGTATGTCGGGCCATGCTCCGTGCAGTGTTCCGTAGTTATTAAAAAATAACTAAGCCGATTATGTTTAAAATAGTTTTATTTTAAAGTATTCTATAAGCCACTTTTTTATTTATATTTTTTGTACCCATGGATCAAAAGTTAGAGGGTTGGAGCTGTTATCTCTGAAAATATTTAGAAAAAAACTTTCTATTGGGACTCTTATTCTTTAAAAAAAATTTATTCAACGATACTCCACACTATAGGATAATAGCAAAACATAAAAATCATCCCCACCTTACCTGTATGTGCCCGAAAAAAAAATTACCACTTTGTATATTAATACTAGTAGGCATGTATACCTGTACCAAATTGCAAATTTCGAGTACTAACGGCCACTGAGCTATGCTGCTAACAAACAAACGGACCGACGGACATGGCGAAACTTTAGAGGTTACTAGTTTGCTACGGAGCCCTAAAAAGTATCAAAGACTATGGCCAGTATTTATGAAACCATCGAATTAAGGGTTAAATTAACGCCCAGCTCACACCACTTATGTACTTGTATTCTAGTAAAAGAAAAATTTGGCACGTAAGTCTAGCGATGCACTAAGATAGGGTTTTATTAAAGGCAGCCCATAAGGGTGTGAAATGGGGGTTCAATATTTTGTATGGGGAAACAAGATAAGTTTTATTCGTTGGTTTGTCAAACTACAATTTTATTCCTCATCATATCCCTTAAACTTATAAGTATCCCCACTCTTAAATCGACTTTAAAATAGGTCATAAATCAAAACTGACTCATTGTGGTTTTTTAATACTCAAAGGAATGTTCTGACCGCTATCTGAAGGTAATATCTGACGTAGAAATAAATCTTTATAAAAACAAGCACGGATTTTACCGACACAGATGTTTAATCACCAGCGCGAGCACTCGAACTTATACCTACTGTATATAAATAAGTAAGAATATAAAATACGTTTTTGTGGAAAAACTTAAATTGTTTTCATTCTTTTTTTTTTGGAGTTGTATTTTTTAAGTAGTAACAATACTATGTTCATACACTTAAATATTAGATATCATATGGGTTTGAACCCACGTCCTCAGCTTTCGCGGCCGATGTCTCTCGTCTCGCCTATCTAGCTATAATATTGAACCTATTGACAAATCTCAATTGAAAATCATGACAATTTCATAAAACTTAAATTTGACATGAAGTATATTAAAAGGGTATAATGTTTAAACCATACTTCAAAAAAGGAGGTAGGTACTATATTGGTTTTTTTTTGTATGTTTGTTACTCGATATCTCCGAGGAACATGGACCCAATTTTAAAAATATATATAATTGTTTTAATCTAACGGTCCCGTTGGCATCACATCGGAGTCTGATCATGGCGGAAACATCGGTTGAAGTTGGTTTCTATTTTTAGCTACTTAGTTCACGTGACTGGTAAAAGTTATGCTACATTTATGATTTTGTCTCTTTTTTTTAGTTTTTAGTCGAATAATTACAAAATGTGGGTTCCAATTATTAGTTCTGTTATCTCATAAACTCTGTTGTTATTAATTATAATTTTGATGTAGTTGTTAGCTTTCTGGTAAATAAATATTTTTTTATTTCTATTTTTTTCCTGTTACCACAGTGGCGCCGCTGATTTTGTAAGCTGCGGCCGTGGCCCACTAACGACCGGTCGGTACTTTCTTTCGGGTCTCACTTCCGCCAGCAAGGACAAGACATACAGGTTACTTCCTGCTGACTACTCACGCCGATAAGGTTGTATGTGGTGTTTAGGTGAAGGTGTTTAGAACCTTGTTGCTTTATATGAAAATGATTAGTGTAGTACATAGTTTTACATCAAACGGCTTATTAATTTCGAATATTTGTTGCGTCATTATTCTTTTTACCTATGAAACTTTTAGTTGTTGCAATAATTATAAATAATCAAAAAAAAAACTAAAAACGATTGCCTCCGTGAGACTCGAACTGGCTTTTAGTTAGTCCTATAGTCAAAATTGCACATTCTGAGTCATGTCAAAGATTAAATAATTGACAGTTTCGTTCGTAGATTCTTACAAAAAAAATATTTCAATGTTTTTTCATTAGCTACTCACGTTAAAAAAAAGGCTTGAAACATTTAATAACGATTTTTATAGAATAGTGATTTTGGGCGATCTTGCCTTAAAAATGGCCCGTAGCCATTTTTATATAGCCCGCAGTCATTGTCATTTACAACAGAATGTAATGTAAATTCTTTCGTAATCCGTTTAATTCACGAAGATGTTTACAAAACCTCTATTTAATTTATTTTATAATATAAGTCTAGACACACAAAATAATCCTAAAATAAGGAACTGCTAGGTACTGTACTTTAGACATCAACGCGATTCATCTATCCATCTTTTTTTTATTAATGTTAATACCTGCGACCATATATAACATGGACGTCTAACGCCAGCTCAAAAATGCCCCCAAAACCAATTGTTCAATTGTGCCAAGATGGGCACCGCGCATATTTCGGCGCAACATCTTTGACAAATGTTTATTATATAGAATCCAATCAAGACTTTGACGGACCAATCACAACTATTTTTAAATGGCGGTTTAAGTTTTTATAGGTTGATATTGAAATTCATTACCGTGATGCATTAAAGAGGGGGTGACACTTGTCAACTAAAATTCAGGACCGTTTTAGAAAGGTAATTTAGTATGGCGTGCGGCTTCCATGTTTTATTTGTTAATACCTTGTCGTTTTAGTACCTACATTGTTTTTCGTGAAAATATTGGTTCTTATTGTTGATCAAAAATTAAGACATTAACATTTATTTTCATTAAAAGCCTTTAATTATGTACATTTTGTATGCAATTGACCCTTAAAATTATACATTTTTATTTATTTGATTACTACGCCATCTACTGAAAGCTGGTGGTACTAGAGCAGCCACAGGCCTTCCGAGTTTGTGCGGACGAGTAAAACGCGCAAAACATAACTGGAGTCTATGGTAGTACTGTGAAGTCTCAATAGATGGCACTACAGGTCTTTAATTTTTTTTAAATATTTTTTTAAAGAATAAAGTTATCAAATTGTTTTTTTTTTGGGAAAATGTTTAAAATAATATATTTCGATATTACGAGTAATGCGCACAGTATGGATATGGCGCCCAGTGCAGGATTTATTCTGGGAATAATTCCCCAAAATGACCAACATTTTTTCATGAAATAAAACTATAAAACGGATTCATCATCATCAGCCTATAATAGTCCACTGGACGTAGGCCTCTCCTATTAACTATGCGTATAAACGCATTAGGAGGTAAATAGCCATAATCGCCACGCTGGGCAAGCGGATTGGCGTGGCGATCGCAGTAATTTGTCCACTATGATGACATTGATGACGCTGCTGCCCATCATCAATCTTTTATCAAATAATGGTCAGTGACACTTCAATCCCTTAGTCGACTCTTACGACACCCGCAGGAGGAGTTGGGGTGGTGACAAATGTATTCTTACTGCCGTCACCTCCCGGCAGGATTAAAATGGATTAACTCGTGCATTTTAATTAAATTTAACTTTATCCCGACGTTTCGAGCACTTTACAAGATTCGTAGTCTGCGGGTGATTATAGGTAGGGGAGACCGAGGCAAGACGGGATAGTTAAGAAACAAATCGACTTATTATGGAAATTATAATGTTTATTAAAAATCTCTTACAACAAAAGCAACACTTATAGTTTTAACTAACATATGTTTTATCTTTTATGGCACTAAATAACTTTTTTTTTTGCAATTAGGAACTGGTTGTTACATGTAAAAAATACCGTTTTGCTCCATAGTTGGGGCAAAATGGGAAACGCTATGGGGCAAAACGAGCACACCTTTAATCGGGTTGGCAACCTTCACAAATACAGGGTTATTTTTTCACCGGTACAATAAATTTTCCCACGTATTTGGTATCGATAATAGATTACATTTATCAAATAAAATTGACATATTTTTTTTTTCATTTATTATTAATTTATTCCTTCATGCAAATGTAAAATGATGGGCTTACTAAAGACAAGACGTCAACGGGGTGCGGGACGCAGAGGGCGGCGGAAAGGGGTGAGCGACCTGCTGGTCGGCGCACGAGTTGGCAACATAGCAGTTATCTTAATCTCGGTGACTAGGTCAGGGTCAGTCCCGCGCTTGACATAGGTATGTGCACGCGTGCCGCATCGTACTACCTTCAGTCGGAAATTGCTCGTACGAAATGGTTCGTACCTAGTTATTTTCTCATTGGGGAAAATGTGCCCCGCCTGGAAAATGCCAGTGTTATAGCCATGGCCAGCCAGGTCAACAGATTTGACCCCGTGTGACTGTTTTTGTGAGATGTAGTGAAACGGCGGGTAGGCCCAAAATTTAAAAGACTTAAAAAATCTAATAATAAGTGCATTTGATGAACTTAAAAGTGAGAACTACAGACTTGTGTTGGGAAATATCGAAGGAAACATTCAAAAACGGGCAAGAGTGTGTTTAGATAACCACAGCCAACATTTTGAGCACTTGCTTAAGTATGTGAATTAATAAATTAGTACTAGAAATGGACTCCATTACTTAGGTATGTTTTTTTGATTCCAATCATTGTGCATAAAGGTGATTTCAAATTTTTAAATACGCCTCAATGAAGAAAGTTTCTGTCCTACTTTGTAATTTTATCACGTTTCCCAGACATAATTTAAAACATCCGACAAACTTCACACACAGAAAAATTCTTTGTTTTTACGGTCCTAAGCCCGTGCTGTCTTGTAGTGTACTTGTAGTGCAAGTATGAAGGAAGATTTGGGATCAAGTAAGATTGTTTTGCCAAGTCATAATCATAAGTTGATACCCAGTGGGGTTTTTCCAACCCGTCATGCCACGTGCGATGACGTTGTAAACAAACAGTTGCCAGTTCGTGTGTTTTGCTAGTTATGTACATAACGTAATGCGTCCAATTTTCTTATTAGGTTTGCGGATAAGTTCAAACATCGGTATTTTAGTTTTTTTGTTCTAAAGGGGTAGTAACAAAAAATGTAAGTATTCTGTAACTTGGACTACTATTACGTATGTTGATTTATTGTACTGGTGAAAAAATAACCCTGTATGTGTCTCTTCATCATCATCGTCTACACTTGCACGAGTTATGGATCCAGCCATAGCACACACTGCAAATAACCCATCCTTCAGTGGACTGTGAATATAAGTACCCACAATATATGCAAGTCCATACAATCATCAACGTCTTCAGGTGAATTTATATCCGTGTCACTGTTTTTTGTTTGTTGGTCTATCTTAACCTTATAATTTCATACCATTTTGACTGCAAACAAATATAAAACAGTTTTATAACCAAATTTGATGTTATCAATATACTATCTACTCATATGGGGCAAAACGGGATAGTATCCCATTTTACCCCAACCATTTTGCCCCAACGGACAGATTTTACAAAAATATCAACAGTTCTAACCTACGAAATAATTGTTCGTAAAAGCAACCTAAATTCGTTAGTTTTACACTGATGCAATATGTTTATAGTAAGGAATAACAATAGCACTGATATCTACCTTTATACCCATCGATCAAAACCAAAAAACTTCTTAACAAATCACCAAAAATCAGTTCTTTCTTGCTGTGCGACCAAAACAGGTAGTGACACGCACCCGCCGCTTTGACTCGTGTGAGGCGACGGAAGTTGGCGCGAGTGGCGCTGTGTCGTGCTCTATTGCGCGCACCAGTTACGCACACGAGTACATTTCCCGTTCTGCCCCGAGCTTCGTTTTGCCCCGGTCTCCCCTACTTTTATTTCTAATAATCGCGGTAGCTGAAGAAAATATTAAAAATATTATAATTGATTGATTGATTCTATAAATTTCATTGTTGTTTTGTCTTGTCAGCCTCCGTAGACTAGTTGGTCGAAGCTGGAGGTTCCGTGTTCGAATCCCGGCGAGGGCATTATTTGTGAATTTATTTATCACAAATATTTGTTCCTTGGCCATGTTTGTCTACGTATTTAAGCATCTATTAGATATATCGTCGCCTGGTATCCACATCACAAGCCTTAATTTTATTGTGCTTACCGTGGGACCAGGTCGATTTGAGCAGGATTTCCCAAGATATTTATTTATTGTATTTATTAAAGGTTGGTAAATAATATACTAGTATATTATTTCTAATTGATTTTATTGGTAAATTTGAGGTAGATTATCAACGTAACCTTTTGATGGTTATAATATAACCTTTTGATAGCAACTTTATTTTGCTCTATCGCTTGACAAAATATTTATGAATAATATTAACTACAAACTAAATCTTAAAAAATAAATTAGCAAAAGTAATATTAAAATATTAACATAAATAAAATTAAACCTAAAAAAAAACCCTTACCTAACCCCTTTAACGCCACTGTCATAAATTTGCTTGTTGATTAAATTATTAATTACTTTAATGATTTTATATTATAGTCCAAAATGTCCGGATCTGTCCTGTCATAAGGCACTCCAGGGGTTAAAAGGAGCTACCCATCCAAACCGCCCCGATTATTTCTAATACATTTTCTTGTCAAATACATAAAGGTGCATTCAGACCAAACGAGCATTCGCTGTTCTATCCCCCACTCTACCAAATCAACGAATCACGTTTTGTGTACCGATCGAATTTCGTAGAGTGGGAGGTTAGAACAGCGAATGCTCTTTTAGTTTGAACGCACCTTAATACGAGTGCATTCGTTTGTTAAGTTACCAAACTTCAAAGCATTCTTTAGTTATGATAACCGCAAGTATTTCCCTAAATAAACGGCATCTTACTCATAGTTGCTAAGACGGATGTTACATTCCGAGAACTGTAGGTACTATGCAAAATGTATGTGCGAAGCATCATTGCTTACATACAAAAACTAGATAAGTGAATAAACGTGATAATAGGCCTCCAGGATCCACAGTAGGTTAAGGTTCATGGTGTCAGCACAATCATAAAGATCTTCACGATTTTGTACCTTAATCCTTTAGAATAACGTGAAGAGTTGTGTAGATATTTCTGATTGTGATACCAGCAGAGGTGTGTGGCCAATTATCGTTCAAATGGTCGGATAATACCAGCCGGAATTCTGCGTTTGCGGTCTCTGCCAAATTTATAAACGACGCTGTTGTACTGTCCCGAAAACATTGTTTTTCTACTGTCAGTGTCAGGATATAATTAAACGTAGGTTTACACGATTAAGACCCTTGTCTTTAAAATATGAGTGATAATCGTGAAAGTTTAAATCAATATATCAGTGTTAATTTTTGGATTTTCTTGTTTCTTGCCACGAGATGGACAGACAACCTTATAAAGTTTGATTGCAAGTCGCATCCAAACGGTTTGTGTGGAGGTACAAAGGGGAGGTCTATGTTCAACAGTGGACGTGTGATGACGGAAATTATGATGATGATGAAATATCTATAATTGCCTTATTTTTGTATGTTCTCTTCTCTAGAAATAATAGTGAAAATCTAGCCACCAAAAAGCTAAATTGATACATTCAATGCAAATTAAACCCGTACAGAAAACAAGATTCTTGTTTAATGTATTTGACTGTCAGGCACTAAGTCCTTTGATAACATTCTTACGCAATTGCACATCCAATAATTAGTCTTACAATTTAAGGCTTTAATATGATTCAGAGTTTCAGACCTATGTTTCTCAAAAACAGAAAAAAAATATTTTTCAATATAATTCGAAATGCATTTTAGAATGAGGTCTTAAAATAGTTAAATGTCCTGCCGCTAAGGTTTACAGATCAAGGATGTATATATTAGATCCATTCATATTAACAACTATTGGCTGACGTCCAAAGACGCTTTTCAATAGATTTTAACTGCAACTCATGACCTTACCAAAGTAAACTACTTTTTTACAAAAGAAATATGACTTTTGCTATTTCAAATGCACGGTCGAGGAATTTAATTTCCTACCCATTTCGTACCTTGTCATACAAGTAGTAGCTATAATATGACAGTCCTAGCAGCTTTCATATTGATTGTCGCTGTGACAAGGTACGAAATGGGTAGGAAATTAAATTCCTTGACTGTACATATTAACACAAACACATGTGGTTTAATTTACCCATGACTAACTTGTATGTTTAGTCATGTCACTAGCTACCACTAAAATGTCTTTAATAGGACTGAATTATAAGTGAGGTCTTTAAAGATGCACAATGCACAATACATTCACGATGCGTTATTTCTAGAGATAAATGTGAACTTTACGGCACTGATGTGTCATAGATATTTAAATCGAGTATATTTATATTCAGTTCAAGGGACAGATTATGTCACCGGTCCCTACAAAGAGTTTAGTAACCGGAGTCGACGATATAGAAACTCCAGAAATTGATCTAATTTTGACATTACAGGATATTTGATATCACGTTAGTAGAAACAAGTATTTTGTACAATTAGTACAAAGTATGTGTTGATGACGTCAAAATAGGAGTGATTTGTTTATCAATTTTATTATACATTCACTACATTGAAATAAGTAGTAAAATTATTAAATAGAGTATTTTGCTCAAATAAGACTTTATTATGTTATTTTTAAAAGTTACAAACTCTACAGTCTACATTAAAAGATTTTCTAAAAATTACTCGCATCGTCTGGTAATCGAACCGAATTAAGTAAACGTGAAAAAAAACACCTCTATTTTTATGATGCGAATCGAAATAATAACTAAAAAATAACAACTCATCTTAATATTACATTTTTTTTAATACGAAGAGGCAAGTTTTTTTTTATATGTGAATACAGAATTACTATCTTTAAAAAATAACATAAGGTTCTCTTTGCAGCGCTAGCTAGGATATTTAAGGTATTCCTTTCATGTCCCATAGTTTTCAGACGCCCCGTACAGATTATAGGGATTAAAAATTAATGTAACATGAAATTTTTTCTTCGAATTTATACTCCTATTTACATCTATTATATTTATTTATTTATTTTTCTTATTTATTTTTTTATTTATATTTATTTATTACATATACATATACGAGTATGTATATTTAGACAGATTCCTCCTATTATTGTTTCTCATATTATATTACGCAAGATAATAGTTATTTATGATGCAAGTATAGAAAGAAGCCTTTTTTCAGGGCGAGTATCGGTTACTATGTAATGTAATAAAACCGACACAAGTAAGAAAAAACCTATTTTCGACATGTGTATCATACAACATTTTACAATGCATTATGCGAGGAAAACCAGACTATCCCGGCAGTACTAACCAGGCCGTGCGGAAAAGTACTATGAATATTAATTCCAGCAAACGTGCAAAAAAAACACTTTACATGCATAAGCTTATTCTTAAATAGAGCACTATCTGAGCATATGCCTTGTAAAAATAATAGTGATTTTAACATAACCTTACTCTACAGAATGTTTCGTGTAACATCCTGTAGAGTAAAGTTATGTTCCACTGAAAACCTTGAACGAGGACGAGGTGATTTAGTACGCTATACTGAACAACATTTACTATGGGATCAATCGCGAAATTAAAAAAAAATTGCCTTTTTCATACATTTTGACCGATCGATGACGATATTTTGTTAGAAAGAGCCAAATTTTTTTTTAAGTTTTCTGTGTTGGCTCCATGGTAAAAGTTGTTCAGTATAACCTACCAAATCATCGCGTTCAAAGTTTTCAGTGCCTCGTGTAACACGTTATATATCTATGCGGAGACTAACCATGTTGATTAAAGTACTCTTTTCAAGCACAGTACACCTCGCCCGTGCGATAAAGCTCGCGCCGGTCGTCAAATGTCAAGGACGTCATTGTACGAGCCGTCACATGACGTAGTCATGTGACTATGTTTTTCTAACGTAGGTCTGCATTCTACCCGTTTTCCGTTCCGCTAAATATAGATACTCGTAGAAATGGGATTCCTGCCTTATGAGATCGATTGACTATGTATTAAGGTATCTGCCCACTAGACCGTATCATACCATGACCGTAGCTTGAACGTGTCAGACAAACTAATTGTATTGAAAAGTATGAGACCGTGTTGGCCGGCACCGGAACGTCCTAGTGGGCATAGTCTCATACTTTTCAATACAAATAATAGTTTTTTGTCTGATACGTTCATGCTACGGTCATGATATGGTACGGTCTAGTGGGCAGATACCTTTAAGCAGTAGCCTTACTAGCATATAATTGGTGCGATAGTAAGTCGCCGCGAGACACTTCCCATCTTTTACTAACTATAATAATAAAAAAGGATGGATAATCTATCGCAGCGACATACTATCGTACCAATCATGTAACTCAACATTAGATACGAGGTACTCGTATCTAATGTTGACGGTTCTCTTATTTATCGCCGAAAATTATAAAGCCGAATATTACTTCCCAACTCACGTTTCGTGAAATTTTACTTCGCCGAATGTTCATTTCCCAACTTATTAAAATGTTTTGTTTTATTTGCCAACCTCACAGTTACCAACTCAACATTTGGTCCGTGTTTTACAAAGCAAATCTTCAAAATGCCAACATTCATGTGGCCGAATGTTTTACTTGACGTATTAAACACTTCGTTGTTTATTGTTTACCAAATGTTTCATTACGTACAATTTCGTTTAGCAACTACGTAATATCATTTGTGCAACTATTAAATAGAATACGGCAATGAAAATGGAATCGATCTTGTACCTAAAATATGTGTATTGGATTTCTGCGATAATGAGTCTGCGATCAACTTTTGAGGGAATTTATTTACAAGGATGCCATTTTCACTTGGGGAAAATTTTATACCACCAGTGATGACTTACGGCGCCGAAACGTGGTCCTTCACGATCGGCCTCATCTCTAAACTCAGAGTCGCTCAACGAACTATGGAGAGGGCTATGATCGGAGTTTCTCTGCGTGATCGAATCAAAAATGAGGAGATCAGTAGGCGAACTAAAGTTACTGACATAGCCCTCCAGATTAGCAAGCTGAAGTGGCAATGGGCAGGCCACATTGCACGCAGAGCAGATGGTCGATGAGGTCGAAAAGTGCTCGAGTGGAGACCACGGCTAGGCAAACGCAGCGTAGGACGTCCACCCACGCTGGATGCAGGTCGCATCTAACCGGTACATGTGGAGGTCCAGAGGGGAGGCCTATGTGCAGCAGTGGACGTCTTATGGCTGAGATGACGAAATTTTATACAGGACATGTGAAATTTTATAATTACCCTTTTTTGAAATGGCTCCTTTTTCCATTTTTTTATAATTTTCTTGTACAGTTTGAATACTATAGCATATCTGTTTTTCGGGGTGAAAAAAAAATAACGTCGAAAGGTCACCTTCGTGGGTTGACCTTCTAACCTAACCCGGCCAAGTCGGATCTGCACTGGAAGGCTTGGCTCACTCGCTTCGCTCGCTCGCTCAATTTTCCTTCTAGTTAGGAAAAAATACCATATATTATAAATAATAATGAAAATTGTTTTTTTTGGTTGTGTTTTTCAGTGTTTGCCAAAGAAAGAATTAAGTATGGGTGGGCTTGTTTGTAAACTTGCCAAATGTATGAAAAGGCAACTGTTGCATCAGCGAAACGTTATTCGTCCATGAGTTGTTCGGTCAAGTGAACCATTTGACAAATGATAAGTCTGCCAAAAGTTTAGTTGCGTTATAATAATCTGCTTTACAATAATTCTGCCAAGTGAAACGTTGTCATACAAAAATTTGGCAATCGTTAGTTGTCAAAGTAAAAGGTCGGCGAAACGTTGGTTGGCAAATGAAAATCGGCCAAACAAAATTCTGCGAAAAGGCAGAACACCAATGTTGACATTCATAAGTGCAATGCGTGCCTGCATTGAATAAATATTTTTTTTCATTTGTTTGTTTGTTGCGTAAGCACTTAACTTTGCACAATTTTCATCAGATATATCGTAGCGTCCGAAGTGCTCCAAAATATCTAAACATACCTCTATCGTTACGGCAATAAAGGCGTCAGATATTTTTGAAATCTTCAGACGCTACAATTATATATCTGAGGGCGAATGTATAATTATGATTCTCTAAATTATATGCCACCAAGCCTGACTGTATTGCGAAAAAAAACTCACATATCGTCGGGGATAGTGCAATACTGTTAAAATAAAATAAAATAAAAGTACTGCGTACCTATCTAACACATGTCAATAAGATTCTTATTTCAAACATTTATTTCTATGAAATCTAATCTTTATCTGCTATGCTATTCTCTTATTCACACATTCGACGCTGCGTTCGTCAACGAGCTCGATGACGAGACAGCCTTCACTTCGACGTAGAGCGCAGCGCTGCGAAAAACGGTATTCACTAACGTAGAACAGCTCGTCGTCGAACTGTAGGCGGTAACTCTCGACGCAGTGTAGTTCCAGCTCACGCCGCATTCGTCGCCGAGCACTAGTGTCGTTTATAGTACATTAGTGAATACCATTTTTAGGCTTGACGCTGCCGCAGCGCTGACACAGCGCTGACAGCAAGGCGGTTTCCTTAGTGAATAACACTGCTGCATGTGTTAGTTACGCGGCATTGCACTATCCCCGACGATATCATCGTACAACCAAAACAGATTTTTATTTTTTTTATTGCAATAGGCATGATGACTGGCAAGTCAAATCAGCATCTTTTTTCGAACTGTCAAAACGATCACCACTATGGAATTTTATATGAAGTACTCAAAAGTGACGTCACGTTTGAGTACTGCCAAATGACCTACTCTTTTAAGTTCTTTTCAATTTATTAAATAGAAGTTCTGTACAAAAATTACAGCAATCTACATCTTAGTAATAATGTCTTCGTGTATTATGTCGTGCATAATGTTAAATAATTTATTTTAACTACAGCCATCATCCCTATTCCAGGGTCTGTGTCTGTACCGTACCATAGTAAAACTCGCTTAGTCAATTTGGTATAAGTAATGGGTTTTCACGAACTAGTTGATTAAAAATCCTGTACGAGAAGAAGAAATATCAAGCAGCTTTTGTACTAAAACCTGTATTTTATTTCCTTTTGTCTATTGTTTTTCATCTCTCTACGAGCGTATTAACCTGCATAAGCATGACTTACCGTACCGGTCCGACACTTCGCTTCAATAGTACCTACACCTAAATCACGGAAGACCCGCGTCAAAGTACCTAACAAGTCATCATCAACCTATGTTAGTCCACTGCTGGACGTAGGCCTCTCCTATTAGCTATGCGTATAGACGCATTAGGAGGTAAATGCCCACAATCGCCACGCTGGGCAAGCGGATTGGCGATCGCAGTAATGTGTCCACTATGATGACGCTGCTGCCCATCATCAATCTTGTAGAATAGTCAGTGACTCTTCAACCTAACCAAGTGACCTAACAAGTATCTTGACATAAAGCTGTGTGAAAAACTTTTTCAGTGACGCTTTAAAAATTAATTCTATGTTATAGTTTGTACTTATGTTTGTATTTTAAACACACTGGATACATTATTTTATTTCTTTCTTCTTAAATAACGCAAGTAGGCGTAGGTACCGTATGTCTGCAAAAATTTCATGCCATGGAAACTCCTCGGGGGGTTAGGTATGTCCTATTTGAGTCACCAGTTTACATTTGTTTGTGGATTCAATATTAATCAGGGCTTTAAAAAATCTCCCCATGGTCTGTCCAATTTTTTTCGTCTGGCTTTGCCCAAGGTGTGATTCCTCCGATTTTAGAAAATCTCACTTTCACGTCTACAAATTATTATTAATTAGTCGATAAACCGCGAAGTTCGGGAGGATGTAACTCGGTTTTGAAAAGTAATCTGCTGGTTGAAACTGTTATATGCTATTGTATGCCTGACCACGATTTGAACTAGGATCACTACCAATTCCACTACGGCACAGGGGTTGGCAGCATCCCAGAGTTTTATTCGGTAGGCTAGTATTTCGTTCCCTAGATAGCCTCACAAAACCAATGCGTAATATTGGGCTTTACCCCCTGGGCCATGTGTTACATAGTGGTATGCAATTCAATGCATTTCTCTGGGTTAAAAAAGGGCCTCTCTCTACGAACTAGGCTACAGAGGCCGCTTGTATACAGTATTGGTAATTTACTTACTGTATACTTTCCCTTAACGTCAAACAAAACCGTTTTACTGCGCTTAATTACGCACCTCTCACTTATTTAAATTTAATTACCAAATACCGTCCAAAACTTACAACCTACGGTAAGTAGTTCACATGAATACAAACTGATGATTTAATTGTGCAATCTGATAGAAACACTCTGGAATTGTAAAATACCGTAACTATACAGCCAGCGAAAAAGGTTTTACTTTAAAACTGTTATTTATATGCCAAACGAGGTAGACATTTTTGGTTTACTGTACTCCTTAATGTTCTGTTTTCCTAGCACGTGATTTTTCAAAGGAACCATGTAATTTGAACCTTATGGTGGTGTAGTAAAGGTGTAGAACTGATATGATGCAGCTGTTTTGCAACCCGCTTCAAGCATTGTTGCATTCAGTCACATGATATTGGTGGAGGAGAGTACATAGACATAGTTGAATAGATATCGAATTCGTATGAAAACTGAGCGTGCTGGGTAGTTTTTGATCCTGAGATCTGATGGAACAGTATTGCAGCACTTCTTAAGTCCTTCCAGCAACCATGTAGATTAGCAGATTTTTTTCATTCATTACACATTTTCAACACACATACCTACTTAAAAAAAAGGATTATTAAAACATAAGTACTGCATAATCAAAACCAACCAGTTTGAAAAGGTACCATATTATAGATTGCTACTCTTTTTCGGGACCATTTCTTATTCTTAGATCAGAAAAAAATCTACACACTTCCCATCGCGATATAAATATTGGATTAAGTTATGAAGCATTCCAATTGTTATGTGATATCACATCATATAATATATAAAAATCATACGTAGATAAGTCAAATTTACTTTATAATAAAAGGTAATGTCAAAGTCAAACGATTCTTTATTTAGGTTGGCATAGCAACAAGCACTTTTGAATCGTCATGTTACACAATGGTAATTAAAAAAACCTACTATATTTGAATCCAAAATATATTTATCGATTCAATAAAATCATGGTTTTTGTGTCTACGCAATGAAATAAGTAATATTTTGTAAATCCATTCCACTTGGTACCTACTGATAGTACTGATGTGCTGCTATTATAATTTTTATGTAATTTTTCCTATTCAAGAAAAAATAAAATGACTATTACATTCTATTCAGTTACATGTCTATACATGCCTCGCATCACATGCTCCCGCGCACTATTCACGTTTCACCACCAATTAAACAACGATCCCCGACTACCCACATTTGCTACAAAACTGAAGGTCCAACAATACCAGTTACTCCTTGTGAATGGAGTGGCAGATAACGCGGAACCACTTTCTCCGGGCCATTAGGCATATTTGCGGACCCCCCACCACTTTGAGGGGGGCGTAGGACATGTGACACACTTCTTGAGCAACTAATGTGATTCGAATTATGCAGGTGATTCGAAAAAGACTACTTTGTCGGGAACGTGACGACTATGACGGCTACCTTAGAAATTATATGGAAAGTATGAGAATTGTCTATCAATACAAACACCCAGTTATAAAATTAAGATACACCAAAAATTGTGTTCGTAACATTCTTAAGGTGCATTCAGATTCAGACCAAACGAGCATTCGCTATTCTACCCCACTCTACGAAATCAACGAATCACGGTTTTTGTAACGATCGAATTTCGTAGAGTAGGGGGTTAGAATAGCGAATGCTCTTTTGGTCTGAATGCACCTTTAGATTTTCGCGAAGAACGGCGTTACGTATCCGACATTCTCGTGGAATGCACCTGCACATTCAACCGAATGGACCTCATTAGAACCGTGTCAAAGCGACAAGATCTAAGAGATGTCTTACAATATGATTTATAACCTCACTGTGACATAGTTCCCCATCAGCTTAGGGTTCCAAACGAAATGCTTTATCGCACTAATAAGAAAGAGTAACTGAGAGAGAAAACTACGATAAACGTCAGCGGTTAGCAGCACGTCAGAAATATGCAAGAAGTGCGTTATATCGTTATGGCAATAAAGACGTGTTCAGATATTTTTGAAAGCTCCGGACGCTATGATATAACTGACAGCGATTTTACCCTGGAACAGACAACGGCAAATAATTTGTAGCAGCTAACGTAGTCAAATAATTCGGAATATTGTAAGGTGCGTTGGGGTAAAATGAAACACTTTCCTGATTGGGATAAGACAGAAAGTCGTCCTTCTGCTGGTAGGACAAGGTAACATTTTGTCTTACCCCATTCAAAAAACTGTATCTTACCCCAACCCACCGCACCTTATACAGTGTGTAAATCTAATACGGGCGATTAATTAAACCAGGCATGGCATTCATTAGTGTAATCATGGATTACAAGGTTTTTTTAAAGTTACTCTTAATTTAGACTCCACAGAATTTTTTAAGATTATCGGAGCAGCAATGTACGTACGAACATTTGTTATTGTTGATTTGGCAGTTATGTCATCTGCTTTTGAAATTAGCTGTCAACGCGTGCTTAACTCGCGGATGTTGCTTTACATTGCGCGCCGAATTATTTTGTATGGAAAATTTTGTTACTCTGATTTTAAGTAAAAGTTATTTGAATGTACTTATTATGTCGTAAACTAACACTCCTTAAGAGCTTCGCCCGTATTTGACTTACACCCTGTATAAATGGTGTACCCAACTGATTGGTCACTTTGAATGGTCTAATATCGACGTTGACTGTACCTGTTACTTGGTATGTGTAAATTTGGCAGTTAAAATAAGGAAAACGTAAAAATTCGTTTACACACGTACGCCACTGGAAAAATATTACATCAATCCTGGCAATATTTACATCAAAAGACGCGTAAAATTCATCCAATCAAATATTGTATTATCAAAAGGCATTATTTAATCTACACGATTTACATTAAATAAAAGTTATTTTGATATTGGATTTTGGCAAATCACGAGTTTAAACAATTTGATCGTGACCGTAGATAAACTAAATGTTGCAAAAACAAAATGGCAAAGGTTTCACCATTACTGGTAGGCCTATTTAAAAAACACAAACGACCCGTCCCGTCTTCATACAAATATAATAGGTACTGATACTAAGACCCTTCTGTTGAATCACATCACATCATCGGCGTACAGTCCACTGCTGGACGTAGGCCTCTCGTATTACATATAGACGCATTAGGATAATGCCCATAATCGTCACGTTGAGCAAGCGGGTTGGCGATCGCAGTATTGTGTCCACTATAGGCACTATAATGACGCTGTTGCCTATCATTAATCTTCAATAAATAAATACTCAGTGACACTTCAATCCCTTAGTCATCATCATCATCGTTTCAGCCATTTATCGCCCACTGTTAAGCATAGGCCTCTCTTCTAGTACGCCACTCATCTCGTTCCTGATCCAATCTAACTCAGAAGTGTCCCGCAATCTTACGAATGTCGTCAATCCAACGAGCCAACGGACGCCCAGGGGCTCTTTCATCCGAAATAGGCCACCAATCCGTGATAACTTTAGTCCACCTGCCGCCACTCTGCCTGGCAACATGTCCTGACCAGTTCCATTTGAGTTTAGTAACGGTTTGTCCCTTAGTTGACTCTTACGATACCCACGGATTTGATCTGTGTCCATGGGAAGACTTGGGGTGGTGATAAATGTATTCTTACTTAATGAATTTGGGGTTTGGTAACTAAGTAAAAAAATTAATTAAAAAGTTCCTTAAGAGATGGGCATCCGTGACGTCACATCACTCCAATCATCATTTTCATATCCTCAAAAACATTGAACCATCAGCTCTAAGCCTGATTACGTGGCGGTTGCGTAACGAGCATTTTATTGCTATCTCCAACCGGTTGGCTTGTTTTACGAGTCATAATGCGAATCACATGACTTGAGGAAACTTAAAAACTAAGCCACTACAGTAGGTCCGGTTGGTTTATTTATCATTTATTTATGATCACTAATCATCGCACATTTTTAGCACATTGAGCGCTGGGAACTCCCAAGGGGAGTTCTGTTTGGGAGGTCCGTTTTTGCTACAAAGCGGAAAAATGACGGGATCGGCTAGCACTTGTTGGCTATAAAAGTGACTACTGGTATCTATTCTTATAAGTTCCACTTTCAGGCGAGCGACATCAATTAAGGTGTTGTTATGCATACTAAGGTGACGTCTATTGACTGCTCGACTAAAAGTGACACAAAATTAAGTGCAAATAGCTACAAAAAGCAAGTATGATAAATTTTTCACAATACGTTCAAGTATGATAAATTAATAAGTTTTTCTTAACCCCTTATTCCATACACATTTGTGCCGCATTGTTGTTAAACTCTATTGTCCAATTGACAATACCTTTTTTTCAACCGGTTAACTTTATCACAAGAAAATGCGTTGATCGGTGCATTTTTGGAAGTGTTCTTTAGGGTTCCGTAGTTTATATTTTACGCAACCTACTACATTTAAGGAGTAAATGTACATTTAAGGATATATTCCACAGTACAGCAGTCCTGCTGTGAGTTTGCTGCTATGTTACCGGCAACCGATGGTGACGAATGCTACCTAGCATGAATGCAAAAAGCTCCGTGCTCTTCTGTCAGTTCTCGGTAAAAAACAGAATCCTACCGCGAACTATCTCTGTCACACCGATGGCAGATGATGCCTTCGGAGTGAAATAGATAGGTAGACGCTGAAAAACGATTTTCGGCGTTTGTTAGGCCCTCAAGATTGGATTAGGATTATTCTGTTTTGCAAAATTGAATGGTTGTAGTTTGCGCTCATTTTACCTGGCCCTTATCGGCGCTTGTTAAAGCTGAGCTATCGCCCGTTATATTTCCAGAGTTTCAGACTTCAGGAAAAAGTTTATTTCCATCTAAAAATTCGGCTTCGGCACATGTGATCCCACTGATGTTGAGTGTCCATTGTGTCCAAGTATTTTTTTCTTATATTGGCACTCCACCTGATCATAAGTGAAAAGTGGAGCCCAAATCCCGGCGGCAACGAACAGGAGACCAGCAGTAACCTGTCAGTTGCCACCGCCTTGCTGGCCCGATGCTTAAAGAATTTCATTTTTTAGTTCATATTAATGAATTGCCGATTTTCTTGGTCAAGAGATCTGCACATTTGCGTCCTATCACCATTTTAAGCTATATTTTTAAAACTACAAGCCCAATGGACCATTGCATGTAGACTTTATTTAAACAGGCTTACGGAAGTCGGAAGCTTAATATTAATTTTAATTTTTAATATTGTGTAGAGGTCATCAATTCATCATCTATGAAAAAATGCAAATACCTAGTATTCAAATTCTGTTTTCGTAACTCGATAACTAGCGATTCGGCTTTGGAATGAATTCCCTGCCGATCTTTCTCAAGGGAGCATGAGGACATCTTCATCATACTTTCACCCGAAAGACGTCCACTACTGGACATAGGCCTCCAAATTGATCGCCAATGTGACCGGTTCTGTGCTGCTTGCCTCCCGCGGGTTTCCGAGACCTTGACCAGGGCGTCGGACGTTGTTATCTGACAATGTGCCCAGCCCACTGCCACTCCACTTAAGCTGGCAATTCTGAGAACAATGTCGGTAACCTTGGTCCTCTAACGGATCTCCTCGTTTCTGATCCGATCACGTAAAGAAACTCCGAGCATTGCCCTTTCAGTAACTTTGAGCTTTTTTATCAGGCCCATAGTGAGCACCCACGTCTCAGTACCGTAAGTCATCACTGGCAACACACACTGATCGAAGACTTTTGGCTTAGGACACTGCGGTAAATTCGACGAAAAGTTTTTTTGCAGATTCTCCTATGAAAGACACAAACAATAAATAGCCTCGAGGTTCCGGGTAACGACATATATGAATTTAAAAAAAGTTTATAAATTTTCAAAGGGTCGGCAACGCCCAGTGAAAACCCCCTGCAAATGCAGGCGTTTACACTACTTACCATGAAGTGGGCAGTAGGTGCATGCATACCTACACCTACTTGTTTGCCACCGACAAGACATAAAAACGATCATTAATATTACCGATATATACACTATCGTAAACATTATGACTCTCAAGTCTCAACTAAAAAATCTAAAATACTTCAACACATGTTTTAGTTTTTTTTTTTCAACCGATAAGTGTTACCAGGTAGAATATCCAAGGAGGCAGTTAAGGTTAAAATTAATTCGAAACGCTATAGGTCAATAATGATCGGAGCGTCACGTGAGCTGGTCCCATGACAACAACCAGAGGTCATACCTCGGTATCCGGGTCGACGAACTACGCTAGAAAAACAACATTTTATCAAAATATGTATCTGATAACTGGCTCGGCAAAGGGAAAAATAAAGATGCGACGGTATAAGGCGGTGATAAATTCGGCCGTTACAAATTGCCACTTTGTATAATTGCCACTTCATAGTCAACAAATAAATATTAAGCATTTAGGTGTACAAAATTAAAGACGCATCTAAAATTACATTGAAATTTTTGATGTTAGAAAATTAATATGGTTGACTTTTCAGCTTGTACAAGTTAAATGCATTCAATCACACTTGCTGTCTAAGAACGCCATTGTTTGCGCGCGCAGCGGGAGTAATAGAAAAATGAAATTCCCTAGGGAGTAATAGAAATCTCAGTAGTGTCAGTACGTCATTTAATAATATTATGTCTTAAAACTTATTTTTTGGCTGGCAAGTGTGATGAAAAACATTGTATGCATCACGATCGGTATGCGGAATAGGTACTAACTCGAGCGATAAAAGCCCTCCACCTAACGGCGTCGGGCTTCTAACACTATCGTTAGTAATTCCGTACTTACCTCCCTTGATGCACAATTTACTAATAATTTTCTATATACAAGTGACACGTAAAGTGGTAATTGCGACACTTAGAGTGGTAAAATAGTAATAAACCCTAGTAGCAAACATCGTCTCGCGATTGGTTAACACCATGTGTTGCGGCGTTATTTGTCACTTTGACAAACGTACTTGTTAGACTGAGACGAAACGTGGACACTATTCCCGGGATTTAGGGGTTGGTCTATTGGAGTTTTAATATGGATCTAAGTTGTTCTGTATGATATATTGGTCGTTTGAGGTTTTCAGTTGTTGGTAAAACACCCTGTATGTCATATTAAGGTCACATCATCGTCATCATCATCAGCCTATGATAGTCCACTGCTGGACGTAGGCCTCTCCTATTAACTATGCGTATAGCAGGATTAGGAGGTAAATGCCCATAATGCCACGCTCGGCTGGACAAGCGGATTGGCGATCACAGTAATGTGTCCACTGTGATGACGCTGCTGCCCATCATCATTTTTTTTATCAAAGAATGGTAAGTGACACTTAGTCGACTCTTACGACACCCGCGGGAGGAGTCAGGGTGGTGACAAATGTATTCTTACTGCCGTCACCACACGGTATAATTGATATTAATGTAACATATATGACTTTAGGACCTAATTTGACAAAAGAAAATGACAAGACGGGCAACAGTTAAATTATGGGTTTATTTCGTTAAGGTGTGCTAATCTTATAAATCTTTTCATCACACTTGCTGTCTAAGCGCGCCATTGCTTGCATGCGTAGCGGGAGTAATAAAAAATTGAAATTCCCTAGGGAGTAGTAGAAATGTCAGTACGTCATCTTATAATAAATATAAATTGTCACTAAATTGTTAATTTTCTATTTTATTGTTATTGTTAAAATCATGACGATTAGAGACCTTTTACATCTCTAAATCTTAATATCTCTTTATTCTGACAACTAGAGGACCTTTACATCTCTAGTAGTATAGATATAGATACTTAATAATGTTGCGAACTTGTACAATAATAATTATTTTTGTTTAATATTATGATCCTTTATTTATTTCTGTCTTTATAAAAATGTCTATAATAATCTTTTTTTTTATGTAATACATTCTTTAATGCATGTTATTTTAATAAGATGTATTATTATACTGTTTTGAAAAAATAAGTCCACCTGAGTTTCTTACTGGTTCTTCTCAGGAACGGCGTAGGGTTTGAACCAGTAGTAGATTTTTTTCTCTCATGTCAGACGATTCGAAAGTGCTTATTAATAAGCTTACTTGAATAAAGAATAGTTTGACTTTGACTTTGACTATAATATTTTGTTTTAAAACTTATTTTTTTGTCGGCAAGTGTGATGAAAAACGTATGCATCACGGTCGGTAAGCGGAATACTAACTCGAGCCATTAAAAGCCCTCCGCCTACGGCGTCGGACTTCTAACACTCTCGTTAGTAATTTCGTACTTACCTCCATTGATGCACAATATACTATTATTGGGTGGGTGCCTCAATCGTATTACTCATCATTCAAAATCCCCGATACCAAGACGAAATATCAAATGTAGATTTTCCGATAAATGTGTTATTTTTATCACCTGTTTGTTATAAAATTAGAAGAATCGACATTGCATTCAAGGGAAAACCAATAACCAATCGTATAGGAAACAATTACATTTATCAAATTATCCATGGCATGTTTCACCTTGTGAATCAATTCGTCATCAATTTTGAGGTTATGTGAACATTTTAAATATTTAATAACCAATAATGTACCGAAGCACTCAGCTTCATAATCTACATTATATTTATTTCCCTAATTGAATTTAAACTTTCCTGAGACAATAATTGGCCGTGTGGTGACGGCAGTAAGAATTACTAAAAATACCTACTTTGTCACCATCCCTGCTCTTCCCGTGGGTGTTGTCGTGAGAGTAGACTAAGAGATTCGAAGTGTCTGACCATTTATTTATTGAAGATTGATGATGGGCAGCAGCATCATCATTAGTAGAATGGACACAGTACTGCGATCGCCAATCCGTTAGCCCAGCGTAGCGATTATGGGCATAAATGAATGGAAAGGAATGGCAATACAATGTACCTCCTAATGTGTCTCTACGCATAGTTAATAGGAGAGGGCTTCGTCCACCCAGTGGACTGTTTATGTGTTATGTCAACATTTTAAATATTTAATCAATAATAATGTATCGAAGCACTCGGGTGCACAATCTGCATTATTTTTATTTCCCTCATTGAATTTAAACTTTCGAGAGACATAAAACTATAAATATAATAAAACGGCTAAGCTCATGTGTATTTAGTCTCTACGCGCAACATGACGGAGGGCCTAAGTCACCATTGTCAAGCACTGTGCCCGCCTTCACGCCTCGCGACTCGCAAGTGCGGCGCGTATTGATTCCCCTTACAAATTGCAGTATTTTCGTAGCAATTCATCCTTTTACTGAGAAGGAATGACTTAATTGTGTAATAACTTGAAAACAGCTTAAACAATCATGTTTGAAAATATTTCGTAGTTTTCCTCAAAGGCTTATACCAAGCCTTAGGTACTTGATGTTTTCCACAAATCATATGAGAAAAAATGAGGAAGTTCCTAAGTCTTATTACGCGGGTATCAGAAACATCTAGGACCCACTTAATAAAAAAAATCAGTTGTTTTGTTTATCTCTATTTTCAAATACCTAACCATTGTTGGATGCGTTACATATTTATCTATCATTATAATATAATATTTACTTTTTATTGCACACCATAAATAATACATTTTAAATAAAAAACCCAGCTGGACAAACAGTCCAGCTGGGTAAGTCCAACTTCGAGAAGGAGATCAATCGTCGAATCAGACTTAGTTGGGCGGCGTTCGGGAGACTTCGCAATATCTTCTCGTCCAATATACCGCAGTGTCTCAAGTCGAAAGTCTTCGACCAGTGTGTGTTGCCAGTGATTACTTACGGATCTGAAACGTGGTCGTTCACTATGGGACTCATTAGGAGGCTCAGAGTCACTCAACGAGCGATGGAGAGGGCAATGCTCGGGGTTTCTCTGCGAGATCGCATCAGGAATGACGAGATCCGCAGAAGAACGAAAGTGACTGACATAGCCCGAAGAATCGCCAGGTTGAAGTGGCAGTGGGCTGGCCATATTGCCCGGAGGACCGATGACCGGTGGGGTCGGCGTGTTCTCGAGTGGCGACCACGCACTGGACGGCGCAGCGTGGGAAGGCCCCCCACAAGATGGAGCGACGACCTGGTAGAGGTGGCGGGTGTCCAATGGATGCGGACAGCTCACGACCGATCTTTGTGGAACTCTCTGGGGGAGGCCTATGTCCAGCAGTGGACGTCAATTGGCTGATGATGATGATGATGATGAAATAAAAAATATGCACACTGCACAGTATTGCTTACAACTAAACAAGTGGTAGTATTACAATCTCTTCCAGACAACCTTAATGTAGCGGAATAAAAACAGTTTAAACATAAAATCGGCAATGCTTAAACAAAATACAAGCAGTCAATTATATACGTGTATACGTATGCTAAAGCTGTAAAATACTAGTAGGTAGTGGACGTTTATCGACTGAGAATTATAATGTTGGCATATACGTGCGTCGCCTGTGTGGTGACGGCAGTAAGATTACAAATGTCACCACCCCAACCCCCAACTCTTCCCGCGGGTGTCGTAAGAGCCGACTAAGGAATTGGAGTGTCACTGACCATTCTTTGATATAAGATTGATGATGGGCAGCAGCGTCATCATAGTGGACACATTACTATCATCAATGCACTGAGATAGGCAGATTATGTACAGTCGAAGACAAAATAAGGGATATACAAAAACGTTCAAAAATATGTCCCAGTGCACTCTAATACTGTGTAATAAGAACGTCGTAACATATTTATGAACGGATTCTTTCGATACTTATTTTTGCACTTGACTGTATGTATATATTATTTACTTGTACGTAAATCCTTTGTTCAATAAAGCTTGAATACATAAACCCGACTGTACATATCGATAGACCAATTTGAGGATGATAATGGCGCGCGTCACGAGTTCGACTCACGCGCATCCTTGGCGCGGTGGCCCTTCTCCTGGGTTCAGTGGCCCTGACTGCTAGACAATACTATGTTAACTATTTTAAAACTAAACATATTCATCATCATCGTCCACTGCTGGACGTAGGCCTCTCCTATCCATTAATTATGTATAGACCACAGAATTAGATTTGGTTAGAAGAAACAAGTTCATTCATTTGTATGGCGGCAGAGCGTGTCAGATTTTGTACTGAAGTTGTTACTTGCCTATGATTTTAAATATGTCTCAGGCCCTTGAGTATTCATATTATTTTGTGTTGTTGCAATTAATATTACTTAAGGAGGCATTATTAATGTTTTTGTTCACTTCGACTTACAAAATTTGATGCCCGAAAGCTGCAAGCTGCGATTAAAGACGGAGAACTCAGTGGATTTCACTGAGTTCATCTGACACGCTAAGTAGATACGTTTGCTTGATCTATGGTATATATGATATCTTTGGTATAAACGCATTAGGAGGTATGACTAGGTGTTTCCGCATACCTATAAGTTGGGACCCTTTAAACGAAGCGTGAAGAAGCATCTAGCGGGCCAGCAAGGCGGTGCCAACTGACAGGTTACTGCTGGTCTCCTGTTCGTTGCCACCGCGATTTGGGCTCTACTTTTCACTTACGATCAGGTGGAGTGGAGCTATTTTGTTGCATGTGCCAATATATAAAAAAATGCCCATAATCACCACGCTGTGCCACCCAATCCGCTTATTGGCGAACGCAGTAATGTGTCCATTATTATGACGCTGCTGCCCATCATCAATCTTCTATCAAATAATGGTCAGTGATACTTTAATCTTCTAGTTGATTCTTACGACACCCTCGGGAGGAGTGGGGGTGGTGACTAACATAATTGTTACAGCCGCCATCACACCGCAACAACTATATTATATGTAATAAAACTAAGAAAACAGATTATATCGCGTATGTCAATTTGCATTTCAACGTTTCGAACTCTTTACAGCGTTCGTGATCGTGATCAAGCGGTGTCGACGAAATAAGACATCAACACGTCAACATACATTATATAGTAAAAATATAAATGATTGATCTAAATTCTAAACCGATGTAACTCTGCACTGAGCATTCAATTTTCTTGTTTATTTAGATTTATAAATTCATTATCTATTTTTGAAATCATATTATCTTAGTAACATATCATCCCAGCATTGGTATAATTCTGTATCTTGTATTCTTGTATCCTATATGCGAACACCTTTAATTGGCTTTTCTTTTACATATTGTACAAAACCTGTATTTCTTAATGTTAGCTGTTGGTTTTCTGAATAAATAATAGTACATTGTGCATCAAGGGAGGTAAGTACGGAATTACTAACGAGAGTGTTAGAAGCCCGACGCCGTTAGGCGGAGGGCTTTTATAACTCGAGTTAGTATTCCGCTTACCTACCGTGATGCATACAATGTTTTTCATCACACTTGCCGACAAAAAAATAAATTTTAAGACATAATATTATTAAATGACGTACTGACATTTCTATTACTCCCTAGGGAATATCACTTTTCTATTACTCCCGCTGCGCGCGCAAGCAATGGCGCGCTTAGACAGCAAGTGTGATGAAAAATAAATCCCCACTTTACGACGAGGGGAGGTACACGGAAAAAATATATTTCAATATTTTGTCGGTGTGATTAATATGTATACCTGTACCAAATTGCAAGAGTCTAGTAAACATTATCCTTTCCTTCTTTGTTTTTATTTAAACAAGCCTTATCACCCTATCTTCCTCCGCCGTGTAATTTCCACAGCACAAACTATTGCGCTCAAACCTGCTCGACCAGACACTGCAGTGTACCTACCATGAGTTGGCGGTGTGTACAGCTATTTACTTTATGTTAAGAAGAAGGAAGGAAGAGAATTGGGTTAAAATTCTTTTCGTTTGTCTTGTTTCATACCACTCTGTCACGCTTTTAGTTGCTGTTTCGACTCAGTACCTATATAAAAAAAATCCAGTGCACTCGTTTTTTTTTTCACGCTAGGTTTTAATCCATACATCAGAAATTGAAAACAAGACATCATCTGATACAAAAATCACCGCTGCGTCACGTTTTTTAGGGACACAATACTAACAACGAAAGGAATTTTTACCCATTTTCACTTTGTTAGCACAAAGTGATTACAATAAACTTAAAATAACTGCAAAGGCCCTTACTCAGCTTTGATACCACGGAATGAGCCGCTGGTACAGTTTATGTGTGTCTATGTATATGTATATTACATTATGTTCCAGAATCCAGAACATAGTTCTCACACGATGGGGCGATACACGGGTATGCCTAACAAGCTGACGTCAGAACGGCGTTGTCTATATCACAATCTTTATTTCTTGAGGTACAGTTTTCTTCACCATAGCATAGTTTAGGTACAGTTATTTGGTGTAAATTTTGGGAATATTCAGACATCCCGATGGACACAATCAATCGCCCCGGGATTGGCGTCCACGGCATTAGCACAGTATAATAAATATTACTATTTACTACTTAATGTACAGTATGGACACACCCTGCCTACCACCGAAAGTGCAACCCCGCACTACAACTAACACTTTATCTATACAGTGTGTTACCATGCCCCGGGCTTTTAAGGAAATGTAATAATACGCATTACGAGCAATAATTTTGAAGTATTGGTAGTAGACAAATAAAAAACTAATTTAATTTCCTTCGACCGATCAAAGTAACGCGTGTACTTACTGAGCATAGTTATCAAACGCTGCAACCTGTCCTTGTCAAGTGCTAAGTAACGATACATTTTGAAGTACCCGCTGTTTTTTTCATAGAAAGTTAATTAAATAAATAAATAAATATCTTGGGACATCTTACATAAATCAAATTAATTACTTTAAAAATTAGACTTTAAAACAAATAATGCTCTTGGTTTGCCTAAAAATCTGCATCTCATTCCTTGGTTTCGATAAAAGCGTGCATGATGGTAACTGGCTGTATTTATTTATTTATTTATTTAATCTTTATTGCACAAAAAGAAAAATACAATTGTACAAAAGGCGGACTTAACTTAATGCTACAAGGCATTCTCTACCAGTCAACCTTCGGGCATAGCAGAAAATATGTAGGCGGTGCGATAAATGCAGAGTTAAAGTTACAAAAAAAAAGGGGAAATACTATAAGTTAACTGATAAATTAATACTAGAAAAAAACACAATATAAAGTAAAATGTACACATATGGATAAATAATATATGTACATAAATTACATACATATACATAATAATAACAGATGAAACTTGCAAACAGAGACACTAGGAATTTGCCATTTTACCAGCAAAATACTCACTTAAAGCTTTTTTAAAAGAAAACTTATTTGGGCACTGTCTAATTTTAACTGGGAGACTATTTCAAAGGCGAGCTGCCTGAACAGAGAAAGAGTTGGACATGTAACCAGTACGGTGCGAAGGTATAGAGAGAGATACTGTATAATGTCACACTCACTCACATCAATGCATACAAGCGAGACGAAACAAATTAAATTATAGAAACGTTAACGTTTCCTTACGCGACCAACTCATGATACCTAGGGACACAGATACTCCAGGATAATTTCATAACATTTTCGTCCAGTTTAAGTTGACCCGGATTCACAAATTAACACTACGGGTTGAGAGCTACTGTTATTTATGGTGTTTGAGGAAGGCGCGGTATTATAATCCCTTCACTTATATATCGATATGTTTATTATATTCGAGCCACGAGTATTTCAAATTTTATACTTCGAAGACTACGTGAACTGTGCACTTCTGCTGACGATGTATTTTCTATGTTGGATTTTATTCAGACTATTTAAGTAACTTTTATTGGTTTTTATTTGAAATTACAGAAAAAATAATTGCAACTTTTATACTGCAACAAAAAAATCGGTGCTGTTTATCATAACAAATAAATAAGATCCTTAGGCTTATGATGTACCTACCTACAGCATAGTTAGTAAAAATCAACTGTCACTGTCACTGAAGCATGACAAGACAAGTGCCTCTAGTTATCCTCCTGTGCCACGGGACACAGCACGCTCCGACTATTAATTTAATAATAAAATTGTTACTAAATCAAAAAGATATCCAATAATTTTCCCGCAGACTATCATCATTGTTTTACTGAAGATCATCGCAATCTGTACTTTTCAGTCAGGATAAGTGAGGTAGCCTCATTTCGTAAAACAGCTCGTTTAAGTAGAAACTGGTCTAAAATGCATCTCGCTTAAATTCCAACAGTAGCCGTACCTAACCATGAGTCTTCAAGTAACGGATACGTTAGGATTTACTCGATATACATAAAGCATTCTATGGCCCTCGCAATGACAATTTCAGCGAGTGCGCAAATCAATGTGCATGTAAAAATAAACTTTTTTAGCGGCTTGAACTTTGAATTCATCCCAACTCACCCCATTTTATGGCACGTAGGTGATAAATAAGTAGTAGTAGTAGGCCTACAGTTGTAGTTTAACCATTACAAAGATTTCGTCCTAGGACACGCTGTGACTATGGTTAAAGTCAAGAACAACCTTTTCAGGCTCAATACATGCCGTAAATGAGTCGAAAGCCCATTGTTCCGGTGGAAAGCTTGGCGAATTGTAGAGCCATTATTAAGGCCGTGCGTCGTAAGAGAAATTTTGGTCAATATTTGTTGGACGCGTGGTTGCGAAATTGTACGTAACTTCTTGCGGTGTTCCAATCGCTTACAGAGTTGTACTGCAACTTGGAACCTATCGAGGGTGCTTAGTCAAGTTGCCAATCGCTAACGCTTAGTAGCGTATCGTAGTTTTCCGTCTCTGTCACTCCTTCACATTAGTGCGGCAAAGACAGTTAGCTGCCTTTCGTTTACGATTGACGATTAAGTGTTAGCGATTGGCAACTTGTGTTAACCCATGTGCAAGTGTACAATATGGTTTTGTTACCCTTCGAGCTCACTCTGGTTCAAAAGAGAGTTCAACTCGCCGTAGGATCACAAATGCGTTCGTTTCCATTGAGGGCCCACGTTGGAATGTGCTTTTGAATGTGTCAGTCTTTATTAAAAGTTCTCAAACAATTGACTGACACATTCAAAAGCTCGAAATTCCATCGCACATGGCCCAGAGGGCAATGCGAATAGTTTGATCGCCGCGGTTCGGCCTTGGAGATTGTTTGACAACATTATGTGACTATAAACATCACGCATGGAAATTATTGTTATGCGATCATGACTTGCAGGTTTGGTGATCACTTTCCGAGTGACAGTCGTTCCCCAGATTTTATTTTTGTTAAATGAGGTCGTTGCGTTAGTTGAGTTTAGACTAAAGATTAAAAAGGCATGTAGAGTAAGTGGATCTTGAGCAATAGTTTCGTTTCATTTATATCGTAAATACAAATTTCACATATCAATTCTTCAAGAAGCTTTTTTAATTAGTATTACTTTATCCTCCTGCCGCCCAGACTATAAAAAATGCCAGATAATTTTGAATTCAGTTAATTTTGACATACAGATCGCTTAAATGAAACAAAATTTGAGAAAATTATCCTACAACCAGTTGTAAATAATAATTAAATTTAAAGACTAAAAAAGACTCAGTTTAGAAATGTTACTTATAAATACACTTATGTTAGGGAACCATAATTCTGCTAACGTGTTACCTCCCTCTTTGAATTAAGTAAGTGTTACAGGGTAACAAAACTACAAAAAATAAAACTACAAGAATTACAACTTGTAGAACAGATACCTGGGTCGCGTTTTATAAAGTTACAATTTACAATTTCGCTATATGCCTCTCTAACGCACGCACCCATCGGCTAGAAAGAGAGGCAAACAGCGAAATTGTAAATTGTAACTTTATAAAACACGACCCTGTTGCTGAACAGAGACAGGATATACGAACGAGTTTTTGTGTAAATCTAGAAATGAATGTACATTTCAAGCTAACAGTAATCGAATTGAAAAGTACCAAAAAGTTGGAAAGTAAGAGTGTAATCTGTTCCTTGACTGTTTTTTGTTAACATGCCGTCATCAGACTAATTCCGGATCCCTTTCAAAGCTTTCACTTTAATCGGTAACCTACTTACCCACTCCTTTATTGGAATGTGCCCAAAAATATCGTAACTGGCAGAATCCTTTGCAGCTTTGTATTTCGTTTTACCATTTACGACTAACTTGCGTGTTAAACATCAGTTAAATAGTCTTTAGTAAACTTATTGTGAAAGCACAAATCAAATTATTTATTAACTAAATATTTTGATATGTGATTTTTTTCCAATAAGTACACGGCAGCAAGTAGATGGCAGCACCAGCTCTCTCTAGCTATTCTAGAAAACTGTAAAGTATTCTAATAGGAGGTGCAGGCATGACTGTATTGCTTGCCCTTAGAGAATGGTCAAAGGCGCCTAGCCTTGTAAGGGATTGCATATACCCGAGAAAATTGACTAGTGGTTGCTAAGACCGAGTGGCCGAGGGGTGCTGCAGGCATCAACCGCGAAAGCTGAGCACGTGGGTTTGATCCCCTCCTCGGACGTTGGTGATCTTGATCTTTTTTTTTTGGTATTTGATATCCAATACTTATAGTCTTAAGTATTTTGTCTCTTTCAGTTTTTAAATATCACAATAATAATAAAAGCTAAATTAACAATTGTGATACAAACCTACTACAGGTATCAGGTTAAAAATATGAACCAAAAAGGTATTCCAAAAACCATCCTTACAACAATAAAGAAAAGTTTGAAAAAGAAAATAAGGTCACCCCTAACTCAATACGCATAATATATGACGGACATTCCTTACAAATAAAATATGCCGGAATTACCGAAACCAACCTTAACAAAAGTTTGAAAAACCATCGGGACAGAATCCTTTACACTGTTACCGTGAGCTTCCGAATTTCACTTACTTATGACTTTTATAGTTTCCGACACTGTTATCACTATGACATACTGTCGGACAGTTTTTACTTCAATGATAAATAAATGGACGGCAACAACGTACAAGATTCTGAGTTCTGTTCTGAACAAACCTTCAGCACTTTGCACTTTATGAGTTGCTCTCATCGAAATATAAATAATATTCATTTTCTGCTTCTTGCACCTATTTCTTAACCACTCTGTATAAATATAGATACTAACATACGTAGAAAACTACTATGACCAACGAAGCCGCTACCAATTCCGCTACGGACCCTGACAATCCTATAACACCTTTAAGGGTCCCATAATCTGCCGTGGTATCTACAGAACCTTAAAGTGTACCTATACATATACTTGCAACAAACGTGAAACAATTAGCCATTAAGCCAGCAACTGTCGGAGCGATTGTCTGGGCGTTTCGTAAGCGCCCTAAATCCGGGCTCCCACCGTCTCACGTGGTTTTGCTGATTCTGAGATTCACGCGAAGGCGTCACGTGCTTCGCGGCGAAGCATGTGACGTCTGTTGAAACCTACTTAGTTTTATCGTAAAGAGAAGAATTTGAGCTTCTGTAGATGTAGCATTAGTTGGAAAGTAAAAGATAGGTACGTTAGAATGCATTCCATCGCGCTTGCACTGACATATATGTATGTTGGGACTAGCGCGATGGCCTGCTTTGTATCGAGTAAAACCTAACGTTACCGATACTCGCAAATTCATGGTATAAGCATGTGGTTCCGTTTGTTTGTTGTCACTGCTGTCACGTTCAAACTAGTACATAAGTGCGAAAGTGACACATGCCACGATAAACATCGAACCATCAATAGCCAGCCTAAAATGCCATAGAATGCCATAAAATGTTATAAGAAAATTTTGTGTTAAAGCTTTTATCTTCTTTTTTATTATGATCATTATCTCAGTGTTTTCTCGTTCTAAAAAGTTCCGAAAATCATCGGTACTAGTCAGGCACCCTTTGGAATGAAAGTCGCATGTCATTTCGCAAGTTAGTATGTGGACAATTGGACATATTAAGATAGACAATTAGAAATTTTCAGTAAAAGTGTTTTCTTAAGCACAATACGAAATTTGATCATGTTTCTTATCTAGTCTAAGACAACTATAAATCATGAGGTACTTCATATACCTATTGTTTGCGGTGAAGACGTTTAGAAAGATTTGATTAATTATGTATTGTTAGGTATGGCTATGCGCTATAAGTTCATGAAATGGCATTTCGTGTGATCGAGTGTTTTATTGAATGACAGTGTTTTACCATCACATGTTAAAAAAGAAAGTCGATTTTAGTTAATGATCCTGGAATCCATACTGTTAAAAATGTATGACACAGGCGCATTAATTTCGCTGGTGGTAGGATCCGCACGAATAGCTACCACCGTCTTACCCGTTTAACCTGCCGCTAAATAGTTAGTACTGTGTTCCGGTTTGGGGGTAAGATAGCCGGTGTAATTACTGGCATAGAAGTAATCCATCTAAGTCCTCAGGGTAGGCAGCGCATAGGCGATTTTTTGGTCACCATGTCCATGGGCCTCAGTTGCTGCTTTCCATCAGGTGGGATGAGAGCTAAGTTGTCTACCTTCCTCACACATAAAAAAAATTACGCCGTTTCATCAGAATTTAAACCTTTATTAAAATGTATGTACATAGTAGCATTTGGTTCATTTAAGGCTTATTTTAAGCTATTCGACGATTAAACCAAATTGCATTGCGCATAGTTGAATATGCATATGCAATATAGTTTGTTTGATTTCAAGTAAATTTTATGATGGCCATTACGAAGTAATAGACTGACATACCTGCAAGGACGATAGACATTAATAAGGATTAGAATAATGAGAATGACTGTGTCAACATATTATATTGCTCATGTATACACTGTCAGACAATAAAGAAGAGCAGAAGTGTCACCCAAATCCGTTGTTGAGTATCGTAGAACGCCGTCGAGCTAAATCGTGTTAAATTGGCGCCTACTAGATACCCGATAATAGCGATAATTCAAATGAAATGTAACTAATACGTACATTACTAAGCCATAATAAAAATGATGATTTCTTTTGGTTGTAAGGTAAATAAAAGCACATGTTCACAGAGCACAATTTCCTTTTTTGTTACCAGATTCCTGTACATTTTTGGTAACGAAAAAGGAATGTTTCATACAAACGTTTTAGGAAATTTTAAGAAATGTGTTGAATCTTTCTCAGCGTCATTGACTCTACCAGCCTACAATTTTTTATCAATATCGGAGACGTGATCCAAAGGCAAAGGCAAATGCATTTTTCTGCCCTCCGGTCGGCAAACGGCACTTTGCCGGCCGCTGCGCTGAACTAAGTTGGCGCCTGCCGGCTCAGGTTGAGCAATAGTACATTACTACAGAGGCCGGGAAGTGACTGGTTGCCGGCCGAATATATGTAGATATATGTATGAGGATAGTATTCGGACGGCAACCCGTCACTTCATGGCCGAGGTATGTATAATGCTTTTCTCAAACATGCAATGAAATGAAACAAAAAAATGTATCTTCTTTCTAAGAAATTATAAGTAGAAAGAAAATAATTATAAGTCAAATACTACACCGACACCTCATTTTTTTTTTAAGATTGACCTGTTTGAAAGTTGCTAATTTTTAATTTAAAAAGCCGTATTAGACGACGCGGTCGGTTGGGTCCAATTAATCGCATGCGGTGATCGGGGCCGACGGATCGCGCCGTATTATACTGCTTTTTAAATATTATTTTGAGTAGTTATTGTACATTTTTTTGAATGATATAATTTAAATACCTAATTATAACTGCAAAAATTTGCCAATCATTTTTTTTTATACTAATTTTACTTACAGATAATTATTGGCTAAAAGCCAAGATGCCAGGTCACAACCCTATGTCAAATGAAAATTAAAAAAGAGGTACTTGCCGGCCTAGGCCGGCAACGAGGTACTTCCCGGCCACTTTTTAGGCACGTAACTATACAACATTTCATTGCATGTTTGAGAAAAAAAAATTATAATCTACTAATATTTTCTTCGGTTACCGCGACGATTACACATGAAATAAAACTATTAAAACGGATAAACTCGCAGACCACGAACCCTGTAGGTAAAGTGTTCGAAACGTCGGAATGAAGTTAAAATTAGTTAATATACGCGAGTTTATCCGTTTTCATAGTTTTATTTCATGTATAATCTACTATTTTATTGAAGATAGCGTATTGTTAGGGAATTTTATAATGATGATTGATGACTGACATAACTATTTTTGTTTTTGTTGATTTTTTTTTTCATTTATTTTTCTAATATTAATATGATTTAATTTTGTTTCTTGTGTATTCTGTGCTATGTATTTTGTGACAAGTCTTTAACATTAAATGATCTGAATCTTAATGTACAAACTTTTTGAGAAATGCTCTCCACACCACACAACAGGAAATCTGAATGCATACCTATCCTGACGTTGACATTTTATACCGGGTGTCCCAAGACAATGGGACATGAACATTTAGAGTACTTTACTCTAAAAATGGTTGATAGACTATTTTGGTAAAAAGAGACTTTATATTATAAATATTAGATGTCATATACCAAAGAAAAACGACCAAGATCACCTCGGTGGGGATCACCTCGGACATTAGGTGATCTTGGTCGTTTTTCTTTGGTATATGACATCTAATATTTATAATTTATATGGTATTAAGTAGTGTGACTACAAAATATTTAGTTAATAAATAATTTCATTTGTGTTTTCGCAATACGTTCAAGAGACTTTATCTTATTTTTAAAAGCCAGTCATACTGCATTCATAGATTTTGTATGAAAAGTAGCTATTTATAAAGGTACCATAATACATAAGCGATCAAATTGCTTGCGTCCTTGCTTGCGACCTTGCCTAATTGTGATTTGTTTACGACAGGGATAGCGAGAATGATGTCAGAATGGAAGAAGGTGTTGGAGAAAGAGCGAGAGTAGTGAACTACATTTATTTATTTTGTTTAGATTTAGGATAGTTTTCAATTCGTTCATAAGTTAGTTAAGTGTCGAATCTATGTAAAGCCTTGGTGTAAGCGGTAATGTTACATAATTTTATGATTCCAATAAATAATAATAATTTTCTTGCAATTTTAGTCATTGTACCCTATTTTTTTTTATTGGGTGTGTTCGAATCCCAAACGTGGCAAGTATTTTTTTGAAAACCATTGAATGCAGAATTACTAGCTTTTAAAAATAACTAAGTCTTATTTACAGCGAAATATCCTATCTAGTTACATACGATATTTAAGGTACTTTCCATTCAAGTCCCGTAGTTTCGGGACGCTCTGTATAAGTTATGTACTCAGCGTCGCTTACGACCTTTTACCGCGCAGGTCATAAGGCAGTGCGAGTGAAAGCCGTGCGGTCACTCACAATCGAGTCAATATTCACCCGCTTATGTAATGTATGTTATCGATCACATGACTCGCGTGCTGTGGTTATGAAGTTATGTATGATAATAAAAATAAGTTATCATTTTACTAACTACAGAAGTTGCAATTTTACTTTTAGCTATATAGTTTTTACTAGCCTTCTGAAGCCAGCCGCCCGTAGAATTCGCGAGGACTGGTTTCGAAAAAAAAGAGCAATTAAAAAAAACATTTTACTAAAATCTAAAACTGCCTAAACTAAGCATCATCAGGTCACCAGGGTCGTTTGCAACAAAATAGTACATAGTCTAGGCCTTAATTCGAACAAAAGTCATGATCGCGTCTATTGTGTTACGGACGTTAGTCATACAAACTATACGGTAAACTCGGTCCAAAAACCTTCAGCGGTAGTAGAAAGGGGCAAATTTTAATTTGTCGGTACAAAAAAAATAGCTTACGTACACAAAAATTATGTTGTTACATTTTGTTTTCATTACATACCCTTAATTATTTATGTACAGTCAGCTGCAGAGAAAAGTAGATCCCCAAGTCCCCAGTGCCTCTCCTATTAGGTACCTATGCGTATGGATAGGCACTCTGTTCAAGTAAATTGGCGACCGCAGCAGTGTGTCTACTATGATGACGCTGCTGCCCATACTCAACCTTCTTATCTTAACTTGGGGCTCATGCATAAATCATTCGAGGTTTTTTCGGCTACTTTTTTACGCTCAAACACAATTATATACGCACACATCCATTATTAGATGCCCGTATTCTTAATAAATATAAAATGCATAAGGTAGCTCAAATTATGGGTAGGCTAATTAGCATGTAATTATTTCTCTTAATTACTACACTGGACCAAGATATTCAGCACCGAACAAACATCGATATTAAATATTAATATACATTCATGAACCATGACCCTGAAAAACCCGGAAGATTTAAGCTCGCATACCTGAGATCATGATGAAAAAATATATAAATAGCAAACTTTATAATCTGTATGTACACGTATGGGTCGACATTGATGTTAAGCAATTATGACCAATATCAGAGCAGTTTTCAAAAAGTTTGTACACAATTATTAGCACTAAATGCGTGAGTTACCGTTTTCCTAATTTTGTTACCAACTTTTTTAATGACATATAATTCAATTACTGATTATTAATTATTGACTATGCAGGTTTTATACATTGTCGACTTTCTAAATTATGCGGAATAATAAAAATACATTATTGGTAATCCCACAAAATAATGGTAACAAAATAGGAAATATAACAGTCTATTAGTCAATCTGTCTTAATTGTGTACAAAGTTTTTGAGAATTGCTCATCAATGCATTCCCGCGTGGTGAGTGGTGACGACAGTAAGAATACATTTATCACCACCCCAACTCTTTCCGTGGATGTGACTGAGTTCCGACTAACAGATTGTAGTGTCACTAAACTTTCATTTATTGAAGATTGATGATGGGCAGCAGCATCATCATACTAGTGGGCATACTACTGCGATCACTAATCCCCTTGCCCAGCGTGACGTTTTTTCAAGTCAATATTTTCAGATTATTTAAAATCACTCAAGTTTTTTTAATGGTGCGTGTATTTCACTGCTGGTGTAGTGTTGCTGGTTGTAGGACCTCGTGCAGGGTCCGCCCGGATAGCTACCACCGTCTTACCCATTAACCTGCCGCTAAATAGCAGTGTTTGTACTGCTGTGTTTCGATTTGGGGGTAAGATAGCCGGTGTAATTACTGGCCTATGCCAGTAATTACACCGGCTATCTTACCCCCAAATTTCTCTTACTAAGATGGATTGCCTCTATAGGCAATCTATCTAAGTCCTCAGGGTAGGCAGCGCATAGGCGATTTTCTGATCGCTAGGTCCATGGGCCTCAGTTACTGCTTTCCATCAGGTGGGCTGAGAGCTCAGTTCTCTACCTTCGTCACAAAAAAAATAGTACGGCGTACTATTATTGCAACTGATTAATCACTAATCAACGCTTATGTATTATCGAATGATTGATTTGCATTAAACAATGGCGCGTGACTAGCATCCGCATTTAAAAACTGACATCAATTAAACACTCCACTATTACTAACATAATTGCACTAAATTAAACGCATACGCTATTCAATTTAAAAAAATGTCCGGGTCGTTACAGCAGTAAAAACTTTTGTCACCGCACAAACTCTTCCCGTGGGTGTCGTAATAGTCGACTAAGGGATTAAAGTGTCTCTGGTCATTCGTTTATGGAAGATTGATTGATGATGGACATAGTCATAGTAACTCACTACTGATCGCCAATCCGCAATTTCTAGAGTGACGATTATGGACATTTACCTCCTTATGCGTCCATATACGCATAGTTAATAGGACAGTCCTAAATCCAGCAGTGGGCTGAGATGGGCCGATGAAAACTATGGTGGAGCATTTCATGGGATGTCCCGTACAAACTCGGAAGAAAACTGAAACTATCGGAATATACACATACTCCGATAGTTTGAGTTTTCTTCCGAGTTATTACTTAATATATTCCTTTGAGCCATTTTTGACTCCTATGGTCACGAAAGAGAACTTCGATAAACTTACAGTTTTGAGCCGTGTTTGTACGGGACATCGTTGGACGTTTTCGTGGAATGCATCTGGTGCTCTATTTCCATTGAATAAAATAATGTTTCTCATGAACGCCATAAACGTCATCATAAAGTGAATATACATGTTTGGACAGTCTTCACTAGGGTTTTCAATTATACAGCGTGTTACCATTCAGATACAGATCATTTAATGTCAAAGACTCAAAGACACATGTTAAAAATACAAAGAGCAGATTCCAGGTTCCAGGATCCAGGTTCTTATATAGAAAAAAAAACTGTCACATATTGGACTAAGGTCAATAGGGTTCAAACTCTTCCAATTAGTCTCCTTTGCCACCTCCAGAAATTCCTACATCGTTATCCCAAACACCCTGTATATAGAAATCTTGCAATGGGATGCAGATTCTTAATGAAACCCTGATCATTATTTAATCAAAAACTCAATAGGTATTTAATTTTTTTTAACTTTCTAATAAAAATTATTTATGTACTTCAAAATTAATTGTTAATTAGCTCTTGACAATGACAGGTCGCGAGTGTCGCGACCACTCGTATAGCGTTTGTCAACTAAGCAGTAGACGCGTTACATCGATAGTTGCAAGAATTTTAAATTAATTGTACGTTTACGAGTAATTTAAATATTTTTCCATCCATTTTCGGAAAAGCTCGCATAATGGTAACACACTGTATATTTACTTGATTGTCGTATCGACTTAATGCAAAGTATATTGTATAAGTAGGTCCTATATTTACGAGTATAAATACTCAAAGCTACAAAATTGTATTCTGTGTATAATAATGTACTTGACTTGATACAGTCCAGTATACAAACAAACTACACCGCAACACAAATTCGTAAAAGTAGGACTGAACGGTCAGCGTGTCAGTAGCGCGTGATTCGGAGGGACGCGAAAATTCAATTTTGTCACCGAATACGCAATCGAGGAGCGTCATCGGACGTAACCGCCAAGTCTTATAGCTTGGCAACTTTCTCTCTCGACGGAGTCAGCCCGCGGTGCCGAGAGCTCCATTCCATTCCGACTCAATACGCGAGCCCGCACACGCGGCTTCGCTCGCCCGGTCCAAAAACCACGTGAAAAAAGTTCAATTTTTTAAGTGTTCAAACTTTTTGTGCCCTTGTGCGTATGTTTGTGTGATTTGTTTGTTGCAACATGGGAACTTATAAAACGTAAGTTCTTTTTTATTAACAATAAGTTTCTGACAAACGAATTGTCTCCTGTCCTTGTTTAAGTTTCGACTGCAGAATTCCTCTCGTTTAGAAAATCTAGGACAATGCCAGTCACGGTCGTAAGCTCACGTTTACAGACTTTGGGAGTCACTTTTGCGAAATTAAAATACTTAGGCAGTTAAAGTCGTAGACTATCGAAAACACATTTTGTACCGGTTGTATTATGTCATACAAATATCATTCAAGTGGCAAACTAGTTTCTACAAATTGATCAAAACTTCCGTATGCCAAAAATGAAGTCGGATTTGTAAGTTTTAAATTGCTTTTTAAAAGTTTTAGTCTGTCTACAAGACTATTTCAACTATATCATAAACTTTTTAAATGTAAGAAAAAGGGTACGTAAAATAAACCATGTTTTTAAATAGCTTATAAATGTTTCTGCACTATCTTTTGCACAGGTAAAGATCATAGGATCTAACAGATTAAAACTGATTTTGCAGCTCATTTAGCACTTGAAAGACAGATTTATTCTGCTTATTGTTACCATTTTCTCACACTTTCTAAGTACCGAAAAACTGAATCCACACGAGGCCAATCAGAGGTCACGCCGGCGCGAACTAGTAACTCATAATGTTTGTGCTCAACAGCATTAACATAAACCTGAAAAACACTCATAATGTTCTCCACAAAACGATAAAACACATGCATTGTTTACAACTGGAAGTATTTACTTGTTTTAACTTTGCAGTATTTGCCCCTATTCCTAAGAAATACTTTATGTAAACCATTTAAATAAATAATAATAATATAATAAATAAATATCTTAGGACATCTTACACAAATCAACCTAGTCCCACGGTAAGCTCAATTAAGGCTTGTGATGTGGGTACTAGGCGACGATATATATAATAGATAGATACATATAGATACTTAAATACATAGACAACCATGACCAAGGAACAAATATTTGTGATAAATAAATACACAAATAATGCCCTCGCCGGGATTCGAACCCGGAACCTCCAGCTTCGTAGGCAGGGTTACTACCAACTAGGCTACGGAGGCTGACAACACATTTAAGTACAATCTTAAGACCAACATGTAAGTCACTTACCCACAAAACGTTCAACTCGAAGCCTAGTTCTGGGCATATTATAAGTATTATTTTGAGCTTGTGATATCTAACTGCTAGGCCAAAGGCTCTCATATTCCTTCCAATTGTCGTATTTGAAAAGCAAGCTCGTCTCGCCATCACCGACGTGGTCTTCCTGGCCTTTTTTTGCCTCTTTATTTTGGAGGAAGCCCTTACTGATACGTATCATCCCAAGGGGATTCTTCTTCTTCTTCTACTTAAGAGCCTGGCTCTTGTCGGTGGAGTAAATACCATTCCGTTCGTTGTTCCGCTAATGTTTTGAGCTCCTGGTACGACACTACATTAAATTTCTCCTTCACTTGGTCCAAAAATGCTCTCCTTGGTCTCCTTCGGCCCCTCTTTCCCCTCCATTTTTCCTTCAATTACAGTTTTAATATAATTGTCATGTCGTAACTGGTGCCCCAATATAATTCCTCGTCTGCTCTCAATCGTCTTCATTGGAGATCTCTTCTCCCCTATCCTATCCAAGTGGATACGTAGGTTGCTCTGAAAGTTTCGGGAATCGGAAAAAATACGCATTTTAATGAAATAAAAGTACTTTTATTGTTTTTCAAAGTATTCTCCTTTGTGTTTAATACACTTTTTCATTCTCTGAAACCAGTTTTTAAAACAGTTACTGAAGTCTGAAGTGGGGGTTGACAAAATGGCCATTTTATAAGCGTCGACTGCTTCTTCCGCGGTCTGAAAACGCTGACCACGCAACCGATTCTTTATTTTCGGGAAAGTAAAAAAATCTTTGGGACTTAGGTCGGGGCTGTACGGAGGATAGTCCAGTAATTCGACGTTTTCGCCCTTCAGATAGTCGTCTGTTTTCTGAGCGGTGTGAGGGCTGGCATTATCATGGTGTAGTATAATACGGCGGTTAGGGTTAGTTTTTCGCAGTTCAGCAAAAACAATCAGTAAACAAACGCCTATATACCAATCGGCATTGACAGTTCTTCGATCTTCAAGAGCGATAGTCGCCACGTGACCCGATTTGGAGACAAACGTGGCTACCATTTTTTTGATCGTGCTGCGAGAACGAACAACTTTTGTCGGCTTCGGTTCGTCTTCGTAAACCCAAACTCGAGATTGGTTTTCCGATTCAGGCTCATATGCGTAAATCCATGATTCGTCACCTGACACAATACTAAAAACGGCATTTGAGCTTCCTCCATTAAATCTTTTTAAAGTTTTGCGGCACCAATTGACACGTACCGTTTTATGGTCGTCAGATAACAAGTGAGGAATCCACCGGGAAAATAACTTCCGCACGCCCAACTCTTGTTGTAAAATAACTTGTACCTGACTCATTCCAATGCCTAAAGTCTCCTGAATCTCCCGATATGTAACATGCCTATCTTCCTTTATCAGTTGGCGAACAACATCGATGTTTTGATCGGTAACGGCCGTTTTCGGTCGACCCTCACGTACGTCATCCGCAAGAGACACACGGCCACGTTGGAATTCCGAATACCACCTGTATATGGTCGTCTTTGAAGGTGCTTCACTACTAAAAGCAATAGTTAATCGGTCTCCACATTGTTGTTGTGTTAATCCACTTTTAAAGTCATAATAAATCATTGCTCTAAAACTTTCGCGGGACAGCTCCATTTTCACCAGCGACTCAACGACTTTAAAAAACAATTGAAAATCGGACATTGTTTTTTTTTTCTAAGTGGCCAGTGTTTTCGAATAATGAGACTATGCTTGTAAGAAAGAGGTATAACACATGTCAAATATACGTTCCTAAGTATTAAATTCCCGAAATTTTCAGGGCATCCTACGTATTATGTGTAATGCAATTGCTCTTGAAGACTACTTCTGAAGATGAACCTCAGTGACAGTGTATTGAGTTGATCCGGTCCGTGGTAACTGGCACTAAAATATCATTAATTGCCAGGCTGGGGAATCACCAGTTCACTTTGTATCAACACAGGTTAAATTTCATTATGAGCTTTAAACCATCTCTATCGCTGTTGTGTACGTAGAAATATTTCTAATTGGAGTTGCAAGCACATACTACTTATGTAGTAAGACAATGGCCAGGCACATATCCTATCTAAGATTGCATATAGGTACTCCAGAATTCTGTCAAAGAACAAAACCGAGAAGGGCGTACATAAACCAAGTGAAAAAAAAGTAGGCGTCGTCTCGTATCAGGGTCTTAAATAAAAGGCACTGGTAAGGACCATATATTATGGAAATTGCTCCACAGACAAGAGCCCTGCTCTTAAGTTTATGATGATGTATTTACTACATAAACTATTGGGTAATCTTAGGATAGTCACGTGGACAAGGTAAATGACTTCAGACTTGATCGGTTTCAAGCTAGACTTTTTATTTTAAAAGGAAATTAGCTAATTACTTAGTCTCGCTTACACCACCGATATAAAGTCAATGTTACGCTTTTTGCCATTGCAAAAAGTTAATTGAATGGGGAACCATTCTCAGTATCTAAATAACGACGATTTTGATGGATATAATCATCTATTAACGTTTGATCTTACACCTGACTATAGTATACTCGTACTCCTGAAATAAATATTCAGAAGAGGCAAAACAATATTTTGCTGTATATTGGTTATATTGAGACGAAAGATTGATTTATAATCAGCATGTCACATGTTTTGACAAAAAAACATATTTTCGAATTTTAGCGACCAAAGATGATATGATGCACCGGAGTATATGGTTTTCTTGAGATTTTGTTTACTGTATGTAGTTATTTTTTGCTTTTCCAATGCTCAAGCATAATTTGAAGTGTATAATTGTAAAGATTTAGAAATGAAGTTAGTAGAAAAATAATATTAAAACTTATAAGTTTTACTATACTATAGGAATAAAAGAGTGATGGATAGTCTATCTAATCCTGTGCTAAGCCTACGGATGCGTTTCTCTCTGAAAACAAAAAAAAACATGGAAGCTCACCTACAAAATGAAACCAATCTGCAATCGTATACGATAAGCAATAAGTCACGTGACCATTATATTGTGAGTAAAGGTTTATGATTTATCGCTTATCGTATACGATTGCAGAATGGCATCTTGGATAGGTCTGCTGAACTGTTTTCCATTTTTAAATCATGCACAAATTAATATTCACGGCCAGTATGGTCGTCCTTACCTTGGTCAACCAGGGAAAAACGTTTCGCTGGTATGTAAGTTTCATTTGTTTGTCATTGTCTAGCAAATATATTTGCCGTCTTCTTGCTTCACTCTTTGAGTATAACTGGTAAAAAATCGCATTGTAAATTATATAAGTAAATATTATTGACGTTTTGTGTGGGTGTGTCAAGGATCTAGCTTTGCGTAATAGCCAGTGACCCACTTTGATAGAATTGTAGATGAAATAATATTTAGACGGATTTTGGTGTCGTTGTTTTTGATAAATCACTACTTGATTCTTTCCGTGGACCCGCCACTAGTCAATTCAAATTACAGAACGAAAAACCACCTTCCCTTTAATAGAATAAGGTGTGAATTTTAAGGTGTGAACCCTTCACTTATGTTATTTGGTGGCATAGCTTACAAGATGAGGCTGACTATGAATTTGAGGTCGAAAATTCCAATTTTGTCAAAAGCATTTTTTTAAAATTTATAATGGGCTTACTCATGGAGTCAGGCTAGCCGAGGGCAAAAACGCGGATAAAATACCTCATGGCGACTGTATACAAGTAGGTATAGGTAATTTTAAGAGCTTACTGATGCCTGCTGACATAAAATATCCTATTAATTATGCATGTATGCAAACAGCTCGTTAATGCACCATTCGCAGACTTATCTCAATGCATGGCTAGTTGCATCTTCCATCTAATAAACAGATAAAAAAGCTCTACGTTCTTGTAAATAATGGATTAACATATTTCCGTTTCCTTTATAAGGAAACAATTATTTATACATTCATTCTTTAAATACAGTTTATAAATATCCTTAAAGTTCATGATCATTTTGACTCAAGTTATAAGTATAGTTTTAGCTAACTAAGTACTTACTTAAATAATTGAATTAAGATAAGTATTAATATATTTTTAATAAATGTGATGATAATTACGATGAATGTAAGATTTTCTTCCTTGTTCAATTATTGAGATAAGGTTCTTGTCTGATTTTGTTGGATTTGCTTAACAATTACTAATTATAATCATAAGCATATGTAGTTAATATACAATTTAACTAGGTTTTTTTTTCTAGTTAGAAATTATTGCATTTGCTTCCGCTGCCTGTAACTATTCCCTAAAATACCACCTAAGTTACTTTCAAACACTGTCAGATAGATTATTGACCAATTTATATTCATAACGTACCTACTAGTTTATTAGGTACTACAATAAGTATTTGTATACGCCACTTTAGTTCTTAATACCATTAAGAGATCACTTTCAATAGAAAATAAATATAGTTTTTTTACTCAGGTATTTATTTACATATCTTTTAAATTATTTTCCTGTATTTACTAGTGGCTTGCTTATTTCGTACAGTTTTATATCATTGCTTGTTTTGTTATTAAATATCACGAACAGTTTGTCAGTTTCTTATTTTTAATGCATTTATTATTCACTGAAAACAAACAACAAATAACCAAAATATTTATATTATAATTAACTTATCCAAGAAACTCATCACTATTATCTTAGGACTTCCCGTAATATTTATGCAAAATAATTATATTCAGTGAGGTGACCCGGGGTTTGCCCGAACAGCGATGCCGGTTTTTTTACTTTTCCTTCTTTTTTTACACTAACTAACAAAGGAGGGTATTTTTTGCTTTATTTGTTATTTTTGAATTTTCCCAAGTAAGGTTACTTTGTTTTGGTGTTCATTTGTTTTGGGTTTTCCTCACAGGTATCACTAATCATATAAAAATTTTAGTCACACCAGCTTAGGCTATATACTTCAATACATTTCTCAGAATAGGTACTCGGTAGAAGGATTTTGATTGTCAAACACATTTTTACGTATCTTCGTATCTTTATATTCGTGAGTAGTGCAGGGCGCTTGTGCCAATTTAGGACAAATACTTGTTCCTTCTTAAATATCCGTTGTAAGTGAATATTAGTTTCTGATTATACCCTCAGTCGTACTTCATCTGTCACCATCAAACTTTGATGGGCTTAAACTTTTATCCAAAGAATAGCGCCCTACTCTCAGTCCTCTCAGATACTATGTAATGTTACTTTGAATATCGATACCTTTAGGCTCAAAGGGCGTAAACGCCAAATTGCCACTTTACAGGAGAAGCAAAAAAAGAAAAGTATTTTAGAAAAAAAATCATAACTTCTTTGTTTTTTGGCAGAATAACTTAAATTTTGGCCAACGTACTTGACTTTTTAAGATAAACATTTTGAATATCAATCATTTAGGATAAATGAATAAATAAAGAAAAAGGGTGTTTTATACTCCCTTAACTTTTTGAAATAATGGCGTTTACGCCCTTAAACTTCACATAATATGCAAAAAATGTAGGGAGTATTGGTTACTAAACGTTTGAGTTTTGGTCTAAATGGGGCGTATATCACAATTACCATACTTATAATCGGTCTTATAAACTCATTCATAACATAGGCAATGCTCTGAATGGGTGTATAATACACCGTGGGGTTAAAAAAATACTTACAATCAATTAAAAGGTTGCTGCTTTTATTAAAAAAAAATGTCTACACTGACTATGCTGTTGCTGATTATATTTTTCTTTTATGTCTAGGGATAAAAATAATGTTAATGGTGTTATTGGACAATTAAGCTACTACCAAAACCCAGATTAAAATGCGATATGAAACCAGTAAAACAAACAACAATTCATCATAAATTTAAGAGTCAAACTCTTGTCGGCGTAACTGATGAATGTAACTGTATCCATCTAACTCTGTCTAAAGCCACCTCCTTGACTTCCTTATACGACACAACGTCTACTTTCTCTTTTATTTGTTTCATGTAAATTCCTCTATGTCTCCGTCTTCCTCGCTTTCCTTCAATTCTTCCTTCTATTATGTTTTTTTTTATCAAAGCGTCATGTCGTATAAGGTGACCAAACATTTTCCCTCTCCTATTTTCTATTATCTTTAGCAAACTCCTTTTTTCATTCACTCTTTTAAGCACTTCTTCATTTGTGATATTTTTTGTCCAACTTATCTTCTCCATTCATATCCAGCTCCACATTTCAAATGCTTCCAGTATCTCTCTGTCCTTTTTCGTCATGGCCCACGCCTGACACCCATATAATGCTATACTCCAGATGAAAGTTTTGATGAGCTTCTTACAAACAGCAATTAATAATGACATCTTTATTATATACATATTTCTTTCAATAATATCCTCTAGATGCAATGTAAGGTACATTTACTCTCATTTAGTATTATTTTTCCTTATAATTTTTACATGCATGAGTTCTTTATTGCAAACATGCTTATGGTTAGGTATACATAATACACAGCATAATACACCAACACATACCAACACATACATATTAACTACTAAATTAAATATAATAGCATGCTTTTAGAATACTAATAATCACAAATCTTTATCTTTTGATTTTTATAAAACCTATAGACACAACTTAAGATCTTTTACTCTCACATAGCATTTCTTTCTTTTTTAAATTACCAACATAATTATGTAGATATTAATTACATACTTAATGGAGTAGAAGACTTTTAAAATACTTAATCATTAAATTAAATTTATGTTTAAAACGCACAGAACCAAAAAATATAACTGTGCGTACTGTAAATTAAAAATGTCGACTGAAATTGAACGTAAATTTATACACATTATTTATTTATTTATTTATTTATTAAGGTTTGCCAACAGGTGTAATACCAAAACATATGAACTTAAATAATAGCACAAACAAAACATGACGCAGTATTCACCCAATTACAGGCAAACACAACTTGCTAACATTACGTGCTTACATTTTGTAGCCTAAGTTACAATTTTAAATATTTTATAGCCAAAACACAGTAATAAAATTTTAAAATTACAATTAAACAGCGACATGTATAATAAACAAGGTAAATTAAATTTAAACAGATGTGACATGCTAATCAATAATTGCAAATAGGTAGGTAAGTATACAATTTATAATTCTATTTTACAGGTAAACAAAAAAGTAAATAGTAAACACAATACACAATGTCTCCCATTTTTATCACATTATCTGTCTATACTTTTCATTTCACACTTGCAACATAGGTACGCCAGTATACAGGTAAGTATACATAGATTTAGAATGATGGTCATTCGCTTCTATACCGTAGTTTTAATAACGCAATAACTGTTCATTCTTACTTTATAATTGGATAATGACAATGAATCATTACTATCGTATAGGTACACAGTTCGTAAGCAATTTTGAAATAATAAAATAACTTAGCGAGCCTATAAGCCATAATTTGTACATTTCTTGGGGCGTATAAGTCAAAAAGTTTTGTTATCATAGGGCGTAAGAGGCGCAGCATGCCTACTACGTTACGGCGTATGAGTCATTTTAGAACGTACAATGCAAGGATACGGGCGTATAAACCTAATTTAGCCTACTAGAGTCATACTACCTAAATTAAGCAACATAATTTCTACGTCGTATGAGCTTGTTTAGTTTTGTATTATAAACATTTTATAACAACTTTGTTATAAGACCTCTTTATTTTTTTATTTCTGAACTTATTACCTAAATAAACAAAAAATTTTGTAAATGTATCAAATACGCCTCTTGCTTTTAAAAAATCTCCTAGAAATACGTGGGTCGTATATGCCCTAAATTGTCGAATTTCGTTGTTTTAACTACACATATCGATAGAGAAAAAAAAACTGAACAAAACTGCATTCAAAACTCATTTTGGCCAAAATGGCGTTTACGCCCTTTGAGCCTAAAGGTATCGATATACATAGTTTCCTCCGTCCTTTAGATATATAAATCGTATGTATTAGTTTATTGTATTAATATATAAGTAGTAATATGTAATTATATTGTAGGTTTAGCCTTGTTTTGTATACATTACTTATTAGGATCTTTTTTTTTTTAATAACAGTTGTTTCTATAAAGTAATCATTTCCTGCACCAACTTAAATGTCTCTGTTTGGCCCTATGGTTGACTGGTAGAGAATGGCATTAAGCATTAAGTCCGCCATTTGTACAGCATTGTTTGTTTTGTGCAATAAAGTTTAAATAAATAAATAATGTCAAAATACTCTGAAGTATGTATGTACTCGTATTGACATTACTCTCCGAGAGTAAGCGTTATTCTTCGAACAAAAGTTTGGTGAAATCGAGCCTTAAAATGATATATCAAAACACTTATCAAAGGTAATGCCAATGTCATATTATGTCAAGCTTATCTCAATGTCATTAGAGTCGCATCGCGTCGCTTCGTCCTAGACGGAGCGAGACAATAGACACATTCATCGCCCTTTGACACAGAACTTTATTGATTAGCTATTCCCAATTGGCCATCAACATCAGGAGTTATTAAGGCTCTTAGTGCAAGGCCTGAGAGCCGAGCGCAGAGTGTACAGCGGGCCGTGTAGGGGTGATTAGAGTTTAGAGCGTTCAAACATAAATAAAAGTTATTATGTATAAGTTAGTCTATGGTCCAAGGGATTTGAACGGCATGCACTCACCTACCACACGTGCGCGTGCGTAGCGTGCACTCTGCTACCGCGAACACCGAAGTTCATAAATTTCAGGATTTTTCTCTGTCAGTTCAACGAAGACGTCATTAGAATGACGGGGAAAAATGCCCGAAATTTTGCGGATTTCGTAGTTTGCGGTAGGGTCGCAGGCCACTCACTAACATGAACGCCACTAGGGCTTGCAATTCCGGATTTTTTTGTATGGGCAACATCGGAATTCCGATATTGTCTGTACAAAAAAATCCGGAATTGCAAGCCCTAAACGCCACGCCGCACGCCCCGGTCTAACGCCCTGCTCGAGTGACTACACAGACTAACATTATCTCTTAAATGCGATTCAGTTTAGATTTATCTTGTCAGTTTTTGACAGTTATTATATGGAACTGTCATATCGCGATTCAGATTAGGCCCTAAACTGAATCGTATTAGATCGTGGTAGCCCCCCAGGTCGCTTTCAATGCACCCTGTTAAGCTGATCGTTTTTTGGTTTGTCGACCTTGGCCACCACTTTTCGTTGACATGCATGGAATGATAACAACTTTACGCAATAGCCCTAACCATCGATATGCGGGTCGCGACACTTGCATCACGCAAGGATGTGCAAGCATTGCGTAACGCAAGTTTGGATTAGCACTACGTGCGTCGTTTGAACCGATTTTGGATAGTTTCAGTAGTATTTCCTAATAGTTCGTCATTGTGTTCCTTACGCGTGAGTATAATGACCAGAAACTCGGTAACGAGCACTATTGAATATGTTAAAGTACTGATGAAAGATCTAGAAGATGGACAGGATGGCCTTTATTGGCTGAAGCTCGTACATATAAAATAAAATAATAAAGTTTTTCTGTAACTACACGTGAACAGGTTCTCGCAGGTGAACACATTTCTTCAGTGAGTCCCTACGTATCATATCCATGAATCCAAAGGAATCAATATTATTATGGTTGCATAAAATTCTCCCCTTATCATTTAACTTAAAAGCAAGATTTTTTGTAATATTGTAGCATCGTTATTTTTTGTAACTGAAACTGACTTCCGGTTTTATTATTTAATTGCAAGTTTGAGAAAAGCACTATATTTATTTGCTTTACTTGGAAACCAAACCTAGCGGGCTTTGTATCTCTATACCTACGCAGCCTGCTACGTTTGCTTTCCCGGTGTCAACAGTAATGTAATATTGCAAAACAAATTACTTACTCTTACTTTCTTCAAAATAAAAATTAAGGTGCATTTAGACCACACTAGCATTCACTCATTCTATCTCCCACTCTACAAAATTCGTTCGAACACAAAACGTGATTCGTTGAAATTCATTGATTTCGTAGAGTGGGGGATTGAATGAGCAAATGCTCGTTTGGTCTAAATGCACTTTGGATAACAAAAAACACTACAGTAAACAGTACCCTTGTGCATTAAACACTACTCGTAGATGAGTCACCCTATTTCCTCACATTCGAGAAAAATCTGGTGATATTTTATTATTTAGTAATTAACAATGCACATTTTATGCTTATATGTTATATATTCAAAGAACTCATCTCGGTCACGGTTTGCATAATTACATACAATTTGTGAAGCCGCAGCTTCACATAATTTGACTATAATAATAGCCATGCGAGGAAAGGAAACTTTAGGGTCGTTAATTTAAATTCAAATTGCCTTCATATTTACAGAATTAAGAAAATTAGGAATAAAAGTGACTTCGAACTCTCCAAAGAACCAAAGACACAACATCAGGTCTATTACCACTATCGTTTATGATGCTCTGGACATATCGCCCTAGTAGAGCAGATTCATTGATGATGGTAAGAAACCTGCGGTTTATGCCATTAAGCATAGCATACCTGAATAAACGACCAAGGCTTTTTCGGTACCTTATTCCTTGACGACACGACACACAATCTGTTCAAGATTATGACAACAGCGTAAGTGCAGGATATTTTACAGTCTACGCATTATATTTATATTTACCAACTATTTTTCAATGACGGAAAACCTCTTAAGGAAACCGTAGTAATTTCTAAAAGACTTAGTTTCCCTTCTGGGGTGGAAGGTAAGATGGCATTTGCTTCCATAAAAACTAGTACCAAGTGCAATCTTCGGATCAGTTTGCTAAGAGGATCCAGGTTCTCTGAGCTTAGACAAATGCTAAAAAGATGACGAGGAATAGATGTTGGATATAAACACTGATGGCCGTGTTGTGACAGCAGTAAGAACAACACTAAGTCTACTTACGCAATCCAGGATTTTTTAAACGTGGTTAAACAAATAGATGTGTCAAAAATGTAATCTATAACCAGGTAGCCCTTGATGGCTAACCCTAGATCATGCAAGTAGAACCATGGGACCGCGCTCACTTAGCGTTTTTTGCTTTGCCGCCTAGTGGACGCCCGTGGCAATCATAATTTATGGGGCATCCATTAATTGCAATGCGTCGGAGCTAGACGGGCCCACAGGCGGCCACGCTTGAAAGATGTCAACAGATGAGCACAGATGGGCACAGGGCTGAAACCGCATTTGAGGGTTATATTGAAATAAAACTGCTTTTAAAGACCATTCCAATTTTAACGAAATGTTGTCTGAAGACTTTTATCACAAACCAACGATTTATCATCGAATGTTATCCGTTTTACGCAACAGGGACCTCATCTCGTCCGTTACATAAGAACACGTTCCGATCTGTTCCCGCCCGCAGCGGTACCACTTTCATTGAGCCAGCTGCGAATTCGCCAAAAGCTTACTCATGTTCGAATAGACGTATCTCCGTGTATCCGGTCAAAGATTATCCAAGTATGATATAAAATTAAAAATATTAATTGATTCATGGTGTCATAAAATCAGACCAAGAAAGCGTTTTTACAGCATGAAGTTGGTAATGAAATTATTGCTATCATTATGTGGTTACATTTTTGTTTATTTACAAATTATGTACATAAAACATTACAGGTAAGGTAAGGTATTCATTTGTGCGATTATCACAAATATTTGTCTCCTGGCCCCTTTACCACAAAACTTTACAAGCGTACAATTCTACAAAATTTACAACTTTTTGTATGGGAATTTATACAATTTTGTAGAATTGTACGCTTGTAAACTTTTGTGGTATAGGCCACTGGTCATGGTCGTTTTCTATGTATTTAAGTATCTATAATATATACATCTATCTAATTATACATTTCGTCGCTTAGTACCCGGGTGAATATCTGAGCGTTTCAACCGCCTAATTTTGCTGGCATCATTTTTGCAGAAGTTTCTAAACGTCTTAATATTATATTTGATCATTTGTATAAGGTACCGTGCGTCCTCCAAATGACAAAGTAGCACATTGTAACGAACAGAAACGGCAAAAATCATGCCACCAAAATTAGGCAGTGGAAACGCTCAGATATTCACCCACCCACAAAATAACCTTTGATTGAGCTTACCAAGGGATCAACATCAATTTGTGTAAGTTTGTCGCATGATAATTACTTATAAAAGTACCTTTTTATAAGAAACTAAAATTACTTACTCGTAGTTCTATTTTTAATGTAACTGACAACAGTTTAAAGCTTATTTCTTACTTTGATGAAGTTCCGATTGCAAAGTCCTTAATGAAAATGTGTCAACCAATTCCAATTTAAAATGGCAATATTTCAAGCTCTCTCCACTCAGTCTAAAGTACAGAAAGTCGTCAACGTAGGCGCGAAGATGTTCAAGTGTTACGTGTGAAGTAACTGGCAAATGGTATTCCGGCATTACGATCCATTCATAATTCGGTATTATGTAAGTTGCATAATCGTCTATTATGCGTGCGCGATAACGTTAGTTTGTTTGGTTAGAACACTATCGCTAGGATTATTTAATTTACCTATACTTATCTCGTAATAGACAAACCTCGCTTCGAATCTGTAGGCTCATGATGGTCCATCCTTTGTCGTCGTTGCCGTCACGTTCTAACAAGTATGCAAGTGTGAAAGCGACGCGTAGCATAATAAACGATAAACGCCTGACCACCATAACACCATAAGCCACCTGTTAGGCTTATGATGGTTGATGGTCCTTTGTTTATCAATGATTGTCGTTGCCTACCATTCCATTCCATAATACCTACCTAAGTTTTTCGTCGTCGCTGGTCATAAAACTTATTTTTGATAACAATGGTACCACAACGTATTCTAATATCCCTTTTGCCTGAAATAAAAGAAAACACTTAACAAAACACCCTGTCACTAAAATAAAACAAAAATAACTGCTGACTACTTAATTTTTGCCTTTTTTTTAGAGGTAGAACTATTAATTTCATAAATGCAATGTTGAAAAGTATGCATTAAATTTTTTTTTATATTTAAGGTTCCTGGTAACTTTTGACATTACATCACATTTTTTGTGTATTTTGACATTTTTGACGTCCAGAATGCATGCAATGCTCGCGAGCCCCCTGTATAATGTGTATCTAATTATTGAAAATGTTCTGATTCCGTAGGTACCTACTGCCAGCTACACACAGTTTGAAAGCGTGTTAATGTCATTTGGTTATTAAGTCAAGGATATTGCAACTCCATTAAGTAGAAAATTGTTCTATTAAATATGAGATGGGTGCGCCAAAGTATTTATAAAATTGCAACTTAGATTATTGGAACTCCGAAAATTTTTCTTATACAATTTAACTCCATAATGATCGGTATTTAGAATAATCTTTGTTCATAATCATCATCACATAGAATTATTTATATTCATAATATTGTTTTTCATACATATTTTTAGTACTAACTTTTATGTTTATATAATTTTTCACTATACTTATTTTATGCTATATATTCTAATGATAGGTATTTATTTTTATCTGTACTGGTTTTATGTATGAATTATTTTTGTTTAATTAAATATAAATCGTACTATTATTGTAAACTAGCTACCTGCACAAATCAGGTTGTGGTAGAGTAGGTACTGTACTAAACGGGTTCTCTCTAAACTTTTTTTGTCCGAAACACTTAGGACATAACAGACTTGGTATAATCTATTTTGGCATCAACTTAATGAGACAGAAACATCACTTGGCTTAAGTAACAATATTTCGAATATTATTTTGTCCGAAACTATCTTGGCATATCATTAATTACACCGAGTGTTATAAGACAGAAATTAGATTTGCATTTTTATTTTTGGGCATGTACGTGGCAGCCACATGTTCGAAACTTCTTTCTTTCTTCTTCTTCTTCTTCTTTCTTTTTTCTTTCTTTTTCGTCAGGCAGAATTTGCTGTGAGGGTGAAAATATCTGCAGTGAGCGAGCGAAGCGAGCGAACAAAACCTTCCGGGGCAGATCCGACTCGGATAGGTTAGGTTAGAAGACTAAGGCGGGAGCAAAGCTCCCGCCTTAGTCTTCGAGGTTATTTTTTTTTTTTAGCAACCTAGAAAGTACTCAGCTCAGTAACACAGTAAGTAACGTATAGAATATTACTACTACCTCGATTATATTGAGAGGTTGTAATTATTCCTTCTCTGTTATGCTAAAACAAACTATGCCGATATTTTTTATGCACATCCAGATTATGCCTCATCATAAATAGGAGCATCAAAATTATGCTCGAATAATATTCGAACAACTCGAAATCTGCCACAAAGAAATATGCTAAAGTTGAGTATGTCACAACAGTTTCTGCACAAAGCCCATTATGACTACATAGTTTAAGTTATTCATAAAAGAATTATACCACAACAGAGTGAACCTAATGGGAAAATGTTTATAAATAAACAATTTATTTAAAATAACTTTATGAGCACAGATTAATCTACTTGACGACTTTAGGAGGATAAAATGTCGAAATAAAAATCGTTATGAACATTGTAGGTAGAAGTATAATTTTTAGTAAGAAAAAAAGTATGAGAAAAAATTTTCGGAGTAATGATGATTATGAGTAAAAAACGGTATTAGTAAAAATATTCGAAGAAAAAATTGTATAAGTGCCAATATGGACCCATATGAGATCCTGTTTTCTATGGATATCGATGAACGATACTTATTGCTCTACAATTTATTAGAAATATCAAACATCTGTGCAGAATCATAAAATAATCCAGAAATGGAATTGCAGTTGTACAGTCACCATCAGATATATCGTAGCGTCTGGAGCCAGCGTCCAAAAATATCTGAACACGCCTTTATTTTCATAACAATTAAGTAGGTATATGACGCCTTTTACGGGGGCCCATCTAGTCGGAGGCAAGTCACCGCCTGCCTCGATAGCAAAGAGAAATCATTGTTATGGCAGGTGTCCGGACCTCCTTTCTATAACGTTCCATCTCTGATCCATCCACCTTCAATCACCATAGACCATTAGTCTTTTCCATTACTTCTAAATAGTCTCTATACGCCTGCTGGGACCGGCTTACGGATATCTTTTGATGGGCTCTTGGAAGGGTCTCTACGTGTTGGATGTATATCCCGCGCAAGCCTATCAAAAAACCGGAATTTAAAAGCCCGTGATTCTCAAGGCGATACAAATGTATATCATAACGATATTTTTTTATACAAACGTTTGCAGGTACAATCAAATCGTCTCTTGACCTTTTAACCACCTAGTCATAATTATCAGACAATCTCGTCACCTCGCCGTTGCGCTATGTCGGATAAATAAAGACTGATAGGTTATTAACGTTTATAATTGTGTCCCAACTTTATGACGGTCAAGTGTTTTAAGGGTTTGTCGTTGTTGCCATCAGGTTCTAATAAGTCTGCAAGTCTAGTGGCACGATGAACGGTAAAGGCGTGACACTTAATAAGCCATTATTAGGGTCCGGCTCCACTGAGGCGGAGAGGAGCGGAGATGTGCAAAATTGGCCAATGAGACCGCATGACAGTGTTTCGAATTTTGAATTTGAAGAATGTAATTGGTCAACATTTGAAATTTTTGAAGACGAAAGTCTTTAATCAGTGTGTGTTGCCAGTGATGACATACGGTACTGAAACGTGGCCGCTTACAATGGGTCTCATAAGAAGGCTCAAAGTCACCCAAAGGGCAATGGAGAGGGCTATGCGAGGAGTCTCTCTGAGTGATCGGATTAAAAATGAGACCATCCGCAGCAGAACCAAAGTAACCGAAATAGCTCTCCGAATCGCTAAACTGAAGTGGCAGTGGGCGGGGCACATTGCGCGTAGAACCGATGGCCGTTGGGGCGGGAAGGTTTTTGAGTGGCGGCCACGTACCGGAAGGCGTAGCGTGGGTAGGCCCCCCACAAGGTGGACCGATGACCTGGTGAAGGTCGCAGGAGTCCGCTGGATGCGGGTGGCGCAGGACCGGTCATTGTGGCAATCTTTAGGGGAGGCCTATGTTCAGCAGTGGACGTCTGTCAGCTGATATGATGATGATGATGATGATGATGATGATGATGATGATGAATTGGTCAATTTTGCACATCTCCGCTCCTCTCCGCCTCAGTGGAGCCGCACCCGTAGCATGGTGTAATTTTGTTTTGATGACGATACGCGCACGCTCGATAAAAAATCAGGGCGGTTAAAAGGGTGATAAAGTTATCAGTCATTTTGGACTGAACACAACTAAATCCTAGTAACTATAGGTACTCGTACATTGCCCGACGTCCAAACAAGGCACGGCCACTGCGCGTTACCGCATCGGCGAATCTTCCTTCCTCAGTTTGCGCAACCTTTCGTACCTCGTGACTCTTACTTAACTTTTGTTTAGCGGAAATTATATTTATTCTAGTAGGTTCTTTAAAATACCGATTTAACACATAGGAACACGGATGAGCTAACGATTTGTTTTATTACCGTCTTCAACCTTTCAAGAAAAGAGCGTATTCCCATCATATTGGTCGGCAACGCACTTGTAATACCACGGGTGACGGTAAGCGATCATGGACACCCGCCATGATCGCTTACCGTCAGGAGATTCAAATTCTGGCTTGCCTCCTATTCCATAAAAAAACTTGTATGTTCTACGCGGGACCGAGTGTTTTCAATCGTTTCCCCAAAGACACAATAGATGATGTGGTTTCCTTAGGATTCAATTTTGTCAATAATACGTAGGTACAGCGACAAAGTGTCGGCTACGTGACCTGTGACCTTTTTTTTATGTGAAGGTAGACAACTGAGTTCTCAGCCCACCTGATGGAAAGCAGGAACTGAGGCCCATGGACATAGCGATCAGAAAATCGCCTATGTGCTGCCTACCCTGAGGACTTAGATGGATTGCCTCTATCTATGCCAGTAATTACACCGGCTATCTTACCCCCAAACCGAAACACAGCAGTGCAAACACTATTATTTAGCGGCGGGTTAACGGCAGGTTAGGTTGACACTCGACCTATGCAATTACAATTTTACCTTAAACCACGCTGGCCTTGCAATTAAGTCCCTTATGTCAGGCATATTTATGTGCCTATTGTACTTTGACCCGCGGACTCGCTGTACGAAGGCTGGCACGATTAGCCTAAACCTCGTTTAATGGACATGCACTGAGAAATAAAGATAATGACAGTAAGAATTGTGCATAAGTTATCAAATGTATTTAAGTTTACTGATGTTTATCATTCATTATCATTATCAGCCTATGATAGTCCACTGCCGGACGTAGGCCTCTCCTATTAACTATGCGTTTAGAACTTTAGACACATTAGGAGATATATGCCCATAATCGTCACGCTGGGCAAGTGGATTGGCGATCGCAGTAATGTGTCCACTATGATGACGCTGTTGTCCATTATCAATCTTTTATCAAATAATGGTCAGTTACACTTCAATCCCTTAGTCGACTCTTACGACACCCGCAGGAGGAGTTGCGGTGGTGACAAATATATTCTTACTGCCGGTACCATACGGTCAATTGATGTTTAATAAATTGGATATGAGAGGCGAGGGCTTTTACCCAGCAGTGGGAGATAAGCTATAAAAAATGGGATAACTGATTATTGCGCAAACATTGTAAATAATTAAATAAATATCATGAAACGATTTTACTCAAATCGATCTCGCACTGCCAGGAGCAATTTCAATTGTTTACTGGTAAATGACTGTTCCCTATAGCAAAAATGGCAGGCTAAGTTAATTATTTTGTATTTTATGGGAAGATTGTTGATTATTGTAATAAATAAAGTATTGGTACCTAGTATTTTAATCCATCTCTTAAGCTTAAGAGGGCCTTATTGACCTAGCCTATACTTATTTCAAACCGCCAAACACCTGCCTACAGAGACCAGACTGAAGTTCGTTGAGAGAACCTAAATTATAGACTAGTAGATAAGTAGATCCTCCAGTTTTACTGTGGGATATGAGTTGAGTTTGAAATTTTTTAGCCTCAGGAATATGCTGTTAAAATAAAATAGTTCCCTTTCCTCATTGTATTAGTAAGTTTAGTTGTTTTGTCCAATAAATAAAAAAATGGTACTCGCTTAACATTCCATTTTACTTAAAACAATCATATTAACCAATTACATTTGATATAGTTAATGATAGTACTACACGTTCCGAACGCGGCACTCAGAAAAGGTCACGAACATGTAAGGATACTTCCTTACATGTTCGTGATGAGTACAATCTATCGAATGTATCCATTATCTCTAATGAGAGAGTAATGAGGACTTTGACAAAAGAACGGAAGCTTCCTCGGCGGCCTAGCACATCTTGTGCTTACAGCTTAACAGGAACTCGAGGCTTACGCGTAGTTACCCGTCCCCGTCTAATCCATTTAAAAAATACATTGTACGCTGTACAATTTATTAAAGTTTATGGTTAACCGCAATTTATTTACTATAAATATTAATTACTAGCGACCCGCCCCGACTTTGCACGGGTGCTATACCTACATAAAAACCTTCCTCTTGAATTACTCTACCTATTAAAAAAATCTCATCAAAATCCGTTGCGTAGTTTTAAAGATTTAAGCGTACAAAGGAACATAGGGACAGGAAAAGTTACTTTATTTTATACTATGTAGTGATAGTGATTTATGTGATACACCATAGGCTACGAACAAATAAAACATGGAAGCAGCACGCCATACTAAATTGCCTTTCAAAGACGGTCCTGAATTTTAGTCGACAAAATGTCATCCCCTCTTAAATGCATCATGGTAATGATTTTCATTATAAACCTATAAAAATATACACCGCCATTTAAAAATAGTTGTGATTGGTCCGTCAAAGTTTTGAATGGTTATATTCTACCTATAAACATTTGTCAAAGATGTTGCGCCGAGACATGCGCGGTGTTAAGAAAAGCGCTATGTCATGCCCATCTTGGCACAATTGAACAAAAATGTGTTTGAGGGCATTTTTGAGCTGGCATTAGACGTCCATGTTATATATATGGTCGCAGACCAAAGGTCATCAATGACGGAAGCATTTACCGGCCATTTTAATTTATCCAAGCAAGCAATTAAATGAACTCTGAACCCAATTAGCGATAGCTTCGTTTAATAACAATTAATAAAACGATTACAACTTTGTAAGTATTTAAAAAACCGCTTATTTTTCATGACGACTCCATAGGACATAAAAAAGCTAAAAATAAAAATTATTTAAGTGTACGTATCTTCAAATGAGACCAAGCATTATTGTTGTTATTGTATGGAGCAGTCACATAAATATAAATAACTAAATTAATACAGTTACCATTTCTTACAGTGCTCCTCCGTTTTAAGTCACTCCTGACAGCTGTCATTTCAATGCATTATCTGTCCACAATGTCACTTTTTGATATATAATGTATTGAAATGACAGCATTGTTTCAAGGTGCCATACTGCAATCGTGGACGAACAGCGATAGTTAATAAATGTATTGAAAAGACAGATTCGAACAAAAAGTCACGTGGCCATGACGTACAGAAATGGTCACGTGACTTTTCATTCAAATCTGTCATTCTCATAGATTTATCACTTTTCCGCTTCATTATTTCAGCAATAGCACGTCCACTGTTGGACAGTCAAGTGCAAAAATAAATATCGAAGGAATCCGCTCATAAATATGTTACGACGTTCTTATTACACAGAATTAGTTCTTATTACACTGGGACATATTTTTGAACATTTTTGTGAACACCTTATTTTGTCTTTGACTGGACATACTTAGGCCTCCTCAATTGACTTCCACTTTGGCCGGATGGATGCGACCTGCATCCACCAGAGTCCCCGCAACTCTACCGCCAAAAACTAAATTCGTAAATTTCGAGGATTTGTCTCTCTCACTCTAATCATGCCTTCATTTGAGTGACAGAGAAAAATCCTTACGAATTTCGATTTTCGCGGTAGTAGGCCATCGTCTGACCACCTTGCGGGTGGACGTCCCACGCTGCGAATCGAATACGATTGCAGAAATGCATCTTGGCTAGACCTGCAGGTGTCAGGATATTCAGGATCGACTTCATAACGTAGCTTGAACACTATAATTTCCGATGACACTTCGTTTAGTATTAAATACCTCCGTATTAAAATACCTTCTGCGCACGCGGTCATTGTAACCGTGAGAGCGTATTTACTCGATCACAATGCATTTTGCAGTGAACGTTGATTATTAAATACCTCTTATAGGGCCATGTTTCCTGGAGTAAATACGTAGTAATTATTTACTGTGTTGTGGAGAAATTTGTCTTTATAGCGGCGTGGGTTGTCGCAATAGGGCACGTGATTTGAACGTTGCTAAGCCTGAAAGTTAAAGTAGTTTAATTTCCATACTTCGCATAAATATGGCCACTTGGCCATGTTATTACATTGGAGAGTGAGAGGGTGATTATGTATTTAAATGTATTCCTGTGGATATCAGTTTCTTATTAAATATCAATTTGGATCCTCCAAATTTAATCCAAGCTGTTTGAGATAGTTTGACACACAGAATTAGATTTGGATAGAAGAAACAAGTTCGTTCATTTGTATGGCGGCCGAGCGTGTCAGATTTTGTACTGAAGTTGTTATGATTATAAATATGTCTCAGGCCCTTGAGTATTCATATTTCTGTGTGTTGTTGCAATTAATATTACTTAAGGAAGCATTATTAATGTTTTTGTTCACTTCAACTTACAAAATTTGACGCCCGAAAGCTGCAAGCTGCGATTAGACGGACAACTCAGTAGATTTTACTGAGTTCATTTGACACGCTAAGTAGATACGTTTGCTTGATCTATGGTATATATGACATCTGTGGTTTGACAGTTACAGTACGATACGATGTGTGGTACATATCTTATGGCAGTGTTTCAACTCTTTTTTATGTTTGGGCCTCAATAAGTTATATATCTATGCAATTGTTCTGGAAAGAAATTAAGCTGCAATAGGGATGATGACTGTAGTTAAAAAAAAATATTTAACATTATGCACGACATAATACACGAAGAAATTATTACTAGGATGTAGATTGCAGTAATTTTTGTACAGAATTTCTGTTTAATAAGTTGAAAAAAACTTAAAAGAGTAGGTCATTTGGCACTACTCAAACGTGACGTCACTTCTGAGTATTTCATATAAAATTCCATAGTGGTGATCGTTTTGACAGTTCGAAAAAAGATACTGATTTGACTTGCCAGTCATCAGCCCTATTCTAGTAATTGTTTAATTTTTAATAGACCATAAATTAAAAAAGAGTGGAAATTAAAAAGCGGCAACATTTTAATGTAGTCCTGTTTTGTTTAGATTAATTTGAAGAGGACAACGCTTCAGTATTGCCAATTTATAATTTCTATTACTTATATTTTTTAATTCTATATATTTTTTGTTACACCCCTTATTTTTAAATAGATTCAGTCCACCCCAATTATAATTTTTATATCACTAGTGTATTAGTGTGCTTGAAAGTAGAAAAAGGCGGCAAATTCAACTGATGTATTGGCCCCAAATTCTTTGCGCCTAGATTTTTTGTAAGTAGGCATGCCTACGCCTTCACTTTCGCACAAAGCAACAATCAAAGAGCAAAGCAAACGTCAGAACAATCATAAAGCCTCCAAGGAGTGTAAATATGGGTCCTTCTCAGCGGCATTGTAAACGGTGAGGTAACCGTTTTCCCCAGTTGTCGCAACTGTTTCACCATCCCATGTTAATCGAGTTGGTGCGTTTGGCCAATATTGGGCCAATATTGGCGGATATCGAATTGGCTCTGGTCTCGTGACTGTTTTGTAAACTGAATTATTTACGGTTATTATGATAATGGGAAAATTAAGATTGTATCGTTTTAACGTGGAACTTAATTGAGTAACAATAACTAATGTTTGAGTGCTGGAAATTAAACTTTTTGACTGACTATACTTAAGATGCAGTCGGGTAATTCCTTACGTTAGAAATACTCGGATAATTTTGGAAGGGGTATCTTGATATAATGGAAATAATGGTTGTCAGCGTCCGTAGCATAGTTGGTAGTGACCCTGCCTATTTAAGTATCTATATGTATCTATCTATTATATATATCGTCGCTTGGTACCCACATCACAAGCCTTAATTGAGCTTACTAGGTCGATTTGTGTAAGATGTCCCAAGATTTTTTTTAATGGTGATTTTTATGTGATTTTCGAAATTACCCGACATCACCTTCCCAAAAAAAACTATTTGGCGACTGAGGGCGTCATGCTATCTGCGTTACACTTATCAGCAACAGATCAAAGTGATAGAGATAGCAGTATGTCCTTAATCGCCAGATAGTTTTGGGGCCAGTATAATTAGTACAAAAGGGAGTGTAGTCGCTTTCAAAAAGATGTATCGACATTTTCACACTCTAATGCCCGCCTTCCACTACGGAAGGAACGGACTCATTAATAGCTCCGTTTGACTTACACCGCTGGTGTGACTTACAGCCGTCAACTGCATACTAGCACTTGGCCATCGATGAACGTGAAACGGAGCCATTAATGAGTCCGTTCCGTTCGCAGTGGAAGTCGGGCATAATAAGGTGTAAAAGTGGTTACATATTTTTGTAATCGACTATTTTTATAGACGGAAAGGTGAGCTTCCACGCCCAAAGGATTAGTATTGCGAAAAAGCGTGGAAATACCTATTCTTAAATTTAGGCTTTTTTTTTATTTAGGCATTATTAGTATGATTTAAAGCGGGATGTATCATGTGAATTGTAATTATTGAGCACCCGATATTTCGTGAACTCTTTACTCCGTGAAGATGGCATTTGCATCTACATTATAATTATTCTCCTCTCCTCTTTAAGCAAAAAACTAATCAATAAACCATAAAATAACCACAACAATACATCCATGCCATCGTCGCAGCAATATGTTTTTTAAACCCATATCACTGCAATATCTGCAATCATCGAATACTACGTTTATGCCGCGACACACTTCGCCGGCCCAGACCCGCATCGTTGCGTCATCGCGGAAGCAATGCGTGTGAAGCCTGCATAAATAGTGGTAAACTATTACAAGCTAATTTGAGTAGGTAAATAAATAGTAAATTGGTGTTTGAAAAGTACAGTCAGCAGCAGATATTGCTAAGCGCGCAGGGTGTTCAATTAAAAATGAACTTGGCATGACCTCATTGCTAAGACTAAGATTAGTGTGTTATGATTAAGGGTCAGAACTATGAGTGCAAAACTTTAACAAATCTTTAAAATTGACATATATGGGAACACTTAAGCCAAGAAAAATACGAATATTATTGTAAAATCTGTATCCAATTTTATTCCCTATCTCGTAATCTTCAACCTGCAATGTGTGGGTGTGTAGATAAGTATATTTTATGGATGTATGTGCTATGTCAAGTCTACATGAGAAGTTTTGTTAAAGTCTTGCGCCCATAGTTCCGACCCCTAGTTATGATCATTGTGATCTCCCTACCCGCGAAGCAGTCCCCTATTTGCTGCTGGCTGTACTTTGTCGTTATGAGCGCTTCTTTTATAAGGTAAAGAAAGATTGTCTGTCATTTCGTACTTCAGTCCGTAGTTTTCATATTGACTATCAACCGTGACAAAGTCTGGAATGATAAGTAGGTACAGTTAATCAACTGGATTCCTAAACTACTCAGGTCATAGTGACGCCATAAATTAAATTGTTCTAGTGGCCTTGGAGTCCAATTGGTTGAATTTTCATGGTTTTGGTTTATTAATTTCTTCGATGTATCTCACGAGTAGCAAGATTTTTTGCAAGTTTATCGATTTCGGGAAATATCTATACTTTGTTTACATATTCTCGTCAACCATTTGACAGAATGCAGGGTATTACAGGACACCACTGACATAATAAACGAGCGACAAATTAGTAAGTAGTCAGTCGATCGACGGCAAATATATTTAAGGTGCCAAAAATAAATTTACACGACTTTATTGTCTAAACATTAAGGTCGAGTAAATATACTTTTGGCACGTAGCCCTTATTTCGACAGAAATAGTGGATGTTCGTATTTTCACGCCTCTTTGGCTCATAATACATCGTGACAAATCCGGTTCGAAAATAATACAAAAAGTGGGTCAAAGACCATGTCCGTATTTTGGACGTTGTCGAGTTAAGGGTTAAATGATACCTGTCATTGACGTCGACCGCACAAATACTTTTATCTTTGACACCAACACAGTCCACACCTGTGTCTCCGAATTTAATTTTGAAATACGCTTCCAAGATTAAAACATAATACATTCTTAAATTAAATTAAACCGGTTTTTCTATCAAGTTGAACACCTATGAATATTCCTTTTGTAGTTTTAGCTCGAAATTATCATATTATTTATCTCTATTGGAACAAATTACCATTTTAACAGATGAGAATGATTTTATCGAAATTGTAACGAAACAAATCCATAAAAAACTACTGACATTTACTTGGACTAGAATACCGAGTCACATTCTTAAAAATGTACAAGTACCTACTATTTCATTCAGAATACCAGGCGCTGGACTACGTATAGGATTATTCTGAATTGGGGACCATTTTGCGACAGTTTACACTCTATTCGCTTTTGATTGATTGATGATGTTTACGTATATAATTGATTTCGTAAATAACATATGAAGGGTCCACGGAAAGAACATGTCTAGTCAATTCAAATTACAGAAGGAAAAACCACCTTACTTTTAACAGAATAAGGTGTGAATTTGCCCTGATTTTTTTAAGCACTGGACATGTTTTTTCCTTGGACCCTTCATATTAAGATTTGAGAAGAACAGAAATGTATAGGTACTTAAAATTTCCTTACAATATGTTCTACTCTGCATATGTTAATGTTTCATCGACATAAATTATTACAATTGTATTTTTGGGTATTTTACCGACCACACGACTAGAGCGTGAGATTAAAAAACTTATAGCATTCAAGTTTGTAACAAAAGTTAGATCTTTGTGAATTTAAACTATATTTGCGTTTTTGTATTGTGATATCACATATTGTTAATGAAATTATCACCAAAGCCAAATTTAATTGATTTGTGAATGAACACAAAACAAACCTGCGTTCGTGACAAAAACAAACAAATCGTGTGGGCTTAAAAGTGAAAAAGCCCTTTTTATTTCGGTAAACAAATGAAAAACACAAGCGAAAAGCGCATTTAAGTTCCTCCTGACGTCATAGAGCACGACACTTCACACGCTCTGACGCGACGTTGCTTCATACGAGTATCATTTTAAGATCTACGTTCAAGCTTCAAATAAACAATACAATACGCATGATCCATAGTTCACACAGGTTCGGATGCGTTCAGGATATCGGCAAAGGCCGCCCGGTGTCCGGTTCGTGAGGTCGCGGACTATTAAGACGAGTTGAATACTGCATCCGCGTTCGAGACAAAACACGCAAAAACGTACGCTTAATGAGAGTATTATGGCCATTTTATGTCTTTTGTGAAAAAAGATGGCCGTTTTGCTATTTGGTGATTATTACATGTCACGTGCTGATAAAAAAATCAGACATACCAGGTGTTTTTATATTGTCGTAGATAAATTGATATCCATTAATCGTTTAATCCGAAAGGTTACTATAGGAAATGGTTTCAATGACTAAAATATGTTTACTATTATTCCTTACGAAATAAATCGATCTAACAATCTAGGTACTGCAAACTTACTATTGGTAGGCACCCGTTTAGTTAAATCTCTATTTCTCTTGTCTAATTTCTGTCACGCGAAAGATTTTATATTTCTATTTTAATATTACACGTCCTATGGCAAAGAAAAAAAAAACATCTAGTTCAACTTCCAAGGTGGGATTCGAACGCACGTAACTCAGCTTTCAGCTTTAGTTTGACATCTAATATTTAGATTCCAGAAACTACTTAAATAGTAGTGTACCTACTATTTAAGTAGTTTCTGTAAGTAATAACTAGTACTAGTAATAAAAACGACAAATCAACTTGATTCTAAAAGTTGTTAAACAAAAGTAGAGATAAAGCAGAGTTGGGCACAATATTGGGTAATCCGATTACTTTTTCCGATAATATTTGTATGTGTACTTTGTAATCTAGATACATACCCCCTTATTCATAAACGTTTGTTAACTTAACAAGCCGCTAATAATTGTTTGTCCCTTTCGGTCTTATCAATATGTGCATAAGAGCAAAAGGGACAAACAATTTTTAGCGGCTTGTTAAGTTAACAAACATTTATGAATAAGTGGCATAGAAATTAATTTACAAAAATAATCAGATACACTCTGTACATTTAAACAACATCCAAAGGTTACAATCGGCTATTAATAAACGCTGCGAACAACTTTATATTTCTATCAAATATTTACTATCATAAAATCGAATCGATATGGTCGGTTAGTATTTTATATTTTAATTGCATCAATATTTTATTACAATGTAACAACATGTTTTGTTGCTCATATGCTTTATGATAATTACGAGTATTAACAATATAAACCAGGATGCTTAGCCAAGTTGCCAATCGCTAACGCTTAGTAGCGTATCGTAGTTTTCCCTCTTTGTCACTCTATATTAGTGCGACAAAGACATTTAGCTGCCTTTCGTTTATGATTGACGATTGAGCGTTAGCGATTGGCAACTTGTCTAAGCACCCTGCTACCACGAACACCGCCGAAGTTCGAAAATCCCCGAAATGTATGAACTTCGGTGTTTGCGGTAGCAGGCCAGACCTAATTACAGTAATTACTCGTAATTACTAGTAGTTTTTTTCAGTAAGTTTATCGTAAACTTATCGTTTATGATCGTACTTATCGTTTTTTTATCTCTTAATGGCTCATAATTTTGCATAGGTAATCGGAGATGCCTATGTCGAGCAGTGGACTGAAATAGACTGACGATCCGTAATGATTGTATACCCATTGCAAATTCTTTGTCTGTATCTACCTATCAAGGTTTTATTCCTTGTAAAAGACTGTTCGGACTTTACAACGTTATGAACAGTCGCTATTAGATATGTATCATTGCTATACCTAGATATTTTGTTAGCAGGAATGAGTGATTGATAAAATTAAACGTCA